>VRLP01001859.1:0-109338 GCA_009660295.1 Lophius piscatorius
GGGAGGGCATTCCACAGACGAGGGGCAGCAGAACAGAAGGCCCGATCACCCATGGTGCTGAGCTTAGTCCGGGGAAGGAGGAGGCGGTATGAGTGGGTAGAACTGAGGGATCGTGTTGAGGTCAGTGGGGTGAGTAGTTCTTTTAGGTAGGGGGGTGCGTTACCATGGATGCACTGGTGAGTGAGGAGAGAGATCTTATAATCCTGGTGGAGATGGGAAGCCAATGAAGGGAATGAAGAACGGGGGTGGTGTGTTTGTGTTTACGAACTCTCATCAGGATCCTTCAGATGTTTTGAACCTACTGAAGTCTTTGAAGACTTTTATCAGGGATCCCGATGAGAAGTGCGTTACAGTAATCCAGTCTGGAGGAGATGAACGCGTGGACCAGCTTTTCAGCATCACTCAAGGTGAGTGAAGAACGGAGTTTGGAAATATTTCTGAGATGGTGAAAGAAGATCTTGCAGATGTGTTTGATGTGGGATTCAAAAGTGAATTGAGGGTCAAATCTTACGCTGAGGTTGGTGACTGATGAAGAGAGGGGAATGTCGTGACCAGAGAAGGTAATACTGGTTATGGAGGAAGACTGGGTCTGATGTGGGGTGCCAATTAAAATTTCTTTGGTTTTGGAGCTGTTCAACTGGAGTAGACTTATTATGGATTCACATATGTGAAATGTGAACGTTCAAGTTGAGTGGGCAGCCTAATCGGCACGATTCATGTGTAAACAAATTTGACATTATTCTATCACACTGGCAATCGAAAAAAGTTCAATATTGTAATCCCTTTTCTGACATCACAGCATGAAAACTGTTATGTTTACATTTTCTGTCTGATGATGCTATTTTGTATCCCAGACACTTAGGGGTCACAAGCAAGTCTACTTCCAGTGCTGGTACCAAGCCCGGATAGATGGGGAGGGTTGCTTCAGGAAGGGGATCCAACGTAAAACTTATGCTAAAGGAATTTACGGAGCAAAAAACATATTGTGCCGGTGGAAACTACCGTACGGTTTGAAGAAAAAGAAGATTGAGAGGGGGAAGACATGCCAGGAAACTGTGAGAGATGAGGAAAGGCAGCAGTGTAGGGGCGAGAGTAGGAACGTTAAATGTTGACGCGATGACATGGAAAGATAGAGAGCTAGCGGACCTGATGGAGAGAAAGTAAGTATACTGTGTGTTCAGGAGACAAGGTAGAAAGGCAGCAAGGCTATAAGCATTGGAGGAGGGTAAGCACTGTTTTTATATTGAAGTAGAAGAGAGGAGAGATGGGGTAGGGGTTATTCTTAAGGAGTATGTGAAGAGTGTTCTGGAGGTGAAAAGAGTGTCAGACGGAGTGATGAGTATGAAGGCAGAAATTGGAGGTGTGAAGATTAACGTCGTCACTAGTTATTCCCCACAAGTTGGTTGTGAGTTGAAGGAGAAAGAGAATTTTTTGCGTGAATTGGATGATGTGATGGAGAGTATTCCCAGCGGTGAGAGAGTGGAGGTCTGAGCAGACGTCAATTGGTATGTTGGTGAAGGGAAGAGAGGAGATGAAGAGGTGATGGGTAAGTATGGTGTTAAGGACAGGAGTGTGGAAGGACAGATGGACACAGCAAGGGTATATCCCCGAAATCTCCCCAATCCCCTGCGTTGTATGAGCAATCCCCCTGATTAAACTCCTCAAATCAAATGTGAAGTCGTGTCTCCCGTATCTTTTGTTTTCCATCCATTAGTTTTTCCATAATCTTGTTTACAGACAAACAAACAGGGGTGAAAACATAAGTTCATTAGGAAGTAATAAGAAACACTTACTTAAAATGTACTCAGCCACTGTCACAAGTAAACCTGAAGGATCTATTTCCTCTTTTACACCCCAGAACTTACAGAATCCCCCTAGTGTCGATTCACCCTCAGTTTAAAAGTCAGATTATGAACCATTAAACCAATTTACCAACTATTTTTGATGATTGATTAAATGTTTTGAGTCATTCTCAAGATGATCCTCTGATTCCAGCTTCTCTAATGTGAATATTTTCTGATTATTTGTGTTATCATCCCTCTCTCTCTCTCTCTCTCTCTCTCTCTCTCCCTATCTGTTAGCTCATTTAAGTCAGTCCTAAAAACACTGTTGTTTGCTGCCGCTTTATAATTCCCAACCCTTTTAGCTCTTAATTATTCATTCTTGTCTTTTATATGCACTTTTACTTTGTCACAGTGGAGAAAGAACTGCAGCAAATAAAAAATTGGTTTGATCTGTATACCCAGGAAAAACAAAATATATAATATTTGGAAACCGGGCATCAAACTCACGCAGGCAGATCAGAGTAAATAATGTAGAAATTGACACAGTGCTTAAAAATACATTTTTAGCAGTAATAATTGACAATAAATGAAGTTGGAACTCACACATAAACCATATCAAAGCAAAAACGTCAAAAGCTGTTGCAATACTCTATAAAGCTAAAGATTTCATTAGACACATTATACTGTTCACTCGTAGTCCCATACATGACTTATTGTCTAGAGCTATGGGGAAACACATCAAACAAATACAACCACTATTTTCTTACTGCAAAAGAAAGCCAAACGAGTTGTAAACAAAAACCCTATCGAGAGCCAACTCATCCGCTTTTTAGCCTGATAAACACTCAAATGAGTCAAAAGACTTAGTAGATTATAACACAATACTAACTTAATAATGAAATATATTAAGGGAAATTAAAACTAATGTGACAATACTAGAAACAGCAGAAATGATAATATTAATAATCTGTACCTGTTGTTGCCATTAGCCTGATTTAGTGATATTTATGTCTTTGTAGGGTAAGAGGGGTAGGTGTTAAAACGCTTCAGCTTCAACCTACAGCATTTCGGTTTATTATTGAAACAAAATGCTTTAATTGCAATGCCTCACAATCTTATCTTGCTTTTATTCTGAGATTTAATGTCATTTTAATGTATTTCGATGCCTCTGTAAAAGCACTTTAAGTTGCCCTGTGTATGAATGGTGCTTTACAAATACATTTTCACACAATAACCCACGTGGGGCCCACTTTCACATGATAACATTAAGGACATATTTCCTCTCTTACACCCCAGAACATAAGGAGCCCCCCCCCTATTGTCAGTTTAACCCCAGTTCACCCTCGGTGTAGAAATAAGATCATGAACTATTAAACCAACTATTTTTCATGATGGATTAACTGTTTTGAGTCATTTTTAAAGAGGACAATTTGCATATTCTCCTATTCCAGCTTCTCAAATGTGAATATTTTCTGATTTACCCATTCCTCTATGACAGTAAACTAAATATCTCTGGGTTAGGGACTGTTGTTTGGACCAAATACAACATTTGAGGATGTTCCCCTGGTCCGTGGGAAATAGTGATCAACACTTTCAACATTTTCTTTTCGTTTGTGGACCAAGATCAATCAATAGCCTAATGAAATGAATTGATAGTTGCAGCTGTAAAAGCAATACATGCAAATGTTATTGTGAGGTGACAGATATTTTTTATAGCCTATGTGTTATTCTGTGCATGTATGGGCGAAGGCGCGTCATAATCTATGCGCACAGTTTATAAACCGAGGATATATATTTTACAGAGGTTTTATTTCCCCATAACTGACACCAGGGGGGCTCTGCACCTACAAAATACGAGTCGTATAATCAGGGAAATGTCAGATTTCTACAGCCCAAATGTTTTTTGTTCATATGTAGCTACATAATTAAGATACTGGGTCAAACTCTGTGCAGACTGAGGATTGTTGATTTCATCCTTTGGAAATAAACGCTGGGGGATGCAATCACAGTGAATGTATGATTCGGAGGCTCGTGTGTGATTTGAAAACGTATCTTATAGCTCTAAACCGGATCAAGATGTTACTTAAGGGGTTTACGTGTCGCGCCCAAAGGAGGAGGCGTGATGCTGCACGCGCGCGCGTCATGGATTTCCCATGCGCTGCTGCTCCGCAGGAACCAGGAGCTGCGGCTGCAGCGCTTCATCTACATCAGAGCTGCTCCGCCACTTGATGCCTCTGACCTTGGCTGACGGTGGTTACGCCTTCAAGTCTTGCGCCTCTCTTCCATATGTGCTATGGCATCATCGGAGGGGCTCGATGAGGGCTGCGTGCTGCAGCGGGGGAGATCTCAGAGTGACCCGAGCAGCATCACCGAGGTCCGCCTGGGGGAAGCGCTCCGAGCAGGTAAGAGGAGGAGAGGAGGCGCTGGAAAGCATCTCGGACGTCCGTCATCTGCTCAGCAGGTTTGTGCTTTGGTGCAGGTGGTCGGACTGGAAACGCATCGTGCGGATCACATCCGGCGTTGGTCCCTCTGAATCTGTATGCAACGAACGCTGGTTGTGTTGTAGATGTGCATCATTTACTATCCCCTACATGTTCCCACTGCTGAGCTGTGGGCCTCGTGAGTGAATCTGCTCCAATAATGTCACCCGGAAAGGCATATTTAATGGGGGGGAATTCTGTGTCATCCACCGCGAGACACTCTAGTTCGGTCCATTTCAGCTTAACGTTGCATCAATAGAATGCACTGCATGCCTGATGTGGATCATTTTCTGACCCAAATGGATCACATTCTTAGTAAATCACCCAGTCATTATCAAAATTATCTTTGCATACCACCAAGCAGTGGTTACCATCCATTATCCTGAACAAACCATTATTGCGAAGAAAATCCACTGATTTCTCTTTTCATGCATTTTTGAAGCATGATTTGTTTTGATGCAGAATTTACAACTTGCCATCATGCATGGACTGCAGTATGTGGAGTTCAGGCCGATGAGAGTGCTGCTGGTGTATTTGGTTGTTTCCATGGTGATTCAAATGGCAGAAGGCAACACTTGGCCGTCCAACTGTGAGCCGACATGGTGTTTGTCAGCTCCACTCACTGGTCTTTTCTCTTTTTTCTCACTTCACCCGGTGATGTACAGCAGCCAGCCATTCAAAGTGAAATGTCCCTTAGGCTGTGAATCTTGTTTGTTTGTGAGATGGGACCCACATTTCCACTGGGAGTCACTGGTGAGACCTTCACTGTTGCTCAACAGCTGCCTACATGTGCTGTTTTGAAAGCTCTTGGACTGTTATGCATGTGGACTGATATCAGAGCTGCACAGTTTTGTTGGTTTGTGTGATATATATGGCAATATGGGAATTAAAGGGAAATTCACCAGATCCATCCATCCATACACGCATCCATCCATCCATGCACACATCCATTCATCCATCCATACACGCATCCATCCATCCATCCATGCATCCATCCATCCATCCATGCACCATCCATCCATCCATGCACCTATCCATCCATCCATGCACCCATCCATACACCCATCCATCATTCCATCCATGCACCCATCTATCCATCCATCCATCATCCATCCATTGATCCATGCACCCATCATTCACCCATCCACCCATCCATGTATCCATGCATCATCCATCCATCCATCCATGCACCAATCCATCCATCCATGCACCCATCCATCCATCCATGCACCCATGCATCATCCATCCATCCATCCATCCATGCACCCATGCATCCATCCATCCATCCATGCACCAATCCATCCATCCATCCATCCATGCACCCATCCATCCATCCATCCATGCACCCATCCATCCATCCATCCATGCACCCATCCATACATCCATCCATGCACCCATCCATACATCCATACATCCCCAACAGGGGGTTCGGACCATTGACCTGCGGTGAGGTTGGTGGCAGGTTAGGCCCTGACCCTTTCAGAGTCAGAATTACAAATATATGAATCCAATAGAGGAGCTTCAATTCACCATTTAATTGCCAGCTTGCTCACTGACTACTGGTTCTGTTTCATATCTCATACCAGAATTCTCTGGTATGTATATTATTGGTATACAACGGTATATTATTTGGGCCAAAGAAGAACATTAAATTTGTATCAGCTCAGAGAAAGAGCACATTTGATCTGCACCTTTTGTGTGTTCTTAGTTTGGCGTCGCAATTCTACAATTCATACAGTGTGAGATAAAGTCATAAGTTCAACCCCATTTAAAAAAAAAAAAAGACTACAGAAATGAGATAAAATGTTAAATGTGGTACTTTCTGTTAAAAATAAAGTTCATCATTACTCCTCTTACAGTTTTTGTATTCAAAATATTTTCAATTATATACGAAAAAAAAGGATTTAGAATATATATATATATATATATAAAATTAAAGGTTCATTTTTAAAATGTAATAAAAAAATGAAACACAGCTCATAGCCGCGTCCCTTCACGCGTCTCCTCTCTATTCCAACAGGAAATAGACGCAAAACAAAACGCACAACGCCGAGGACCTTTAACCCTTATCCTTCATGCAGGATAACAAGAAAGGGGTTTTCCAGGTAGATTTAGTAAAGTATTTATGTAAGGTATAACAGTTTGTTTGTTGTGGAATGAGTCAGACACTGATGGGACAGCGCCGGTCTGCAAGGCTGGTTTTCCTCCCTAAATGTTTTTCACTCATCAGGGGGTACTAAGCTGAAGAAAATATTCAAAAGAGGTTTATTGTTCAAAAAATGTTTTTTGACAAGCACTACACTACGCTGCATAAAAATCTGTGTAATTTAGGGTAAAATGCCGGAAGCTGTGTTGCTAGATTTTGACGTTAAAAAAAAACCGGTACCATGTGGAACACTTTACGGTAATATACCATGGGGAAAAAAAAGATATACTGTAAACTTGTTTACAAGGACATTACATAAAACAACATTACATTAGCATAAATTCTGACCAACAGATGAGTCATAATATACTGAATAATAAAAAGACTGGTAAATGGTCAAATGGTAACATTAATGGTCGATACAATTCAAGACAGTAGATTACTTTGTTTTTTTAAGGTCAGAATATTTTTACTGTGAAATTACAAACTTCTGGTTACCACAGCTGCCACTACCTAGTATACCGTAAATTATGTAGATTTTTTTTTAGTGTATCAACGGATACATTCTTTGGTGATATTAACGCACGGATACAAAGTTAAAGATATATCAAACCAACGCAGTTGTCGTCCCTCCGCTTTCACGTATGTGATTCTGATTAAATAACATGTTTACAATCCACTTTACAAATACCTCGTGTGTTTTTTCTACATGTAGTTACACTTTTTGTTCGTCAAAAAAAGTCAGGGATTGTTAATATATTAACTCAGAAACCGTTTCATGGATCACTTTTTAAATTTCATTCACACACAGGCCTTAGAGCGAGGAAGAACTGGATTCATTTTCGGAAAGGTCGGTTTCAAACATTTCTAGCACTAGGGGGAGCTTTAACTCCAATAGTTTTTCGGGCCCTCATTTCTCAGCCGTTGGTCTGATTGAGTCATAATTTGGTGCGTATGAATCGTTTCGGGGAGATTTATCTTGAATAAACGATATTTTATTCAATGATTCTTATTTTACTCACTAGGGAGGGCAAACACTGTTTTTCAGACATAACTGCACTTTAAATTTAAGGAGGTTATGAGTGGGACTGCTTGTACAACGCCCGGGATTGGGGGCCTTCGCAATGACAGCTTCGGTCTAGTTTAAAGATACATCATCAGTTGAGCTTCGCTTAACTTCCGGGTCATGAAATCATGTGACTAAGAATAAAACTTTAATCAACATCGCGAAAACAACGAATAAAGTAATTTCTTTTTATAGCGGCGTTGATTGAAGTTTATTCTAAGTCACATGACTGCACGACCCGGAAGTTAAGCAAAACTACCACGGCTAATCAAAATATCATGAAACGTTTGTGCGTTATATCTGTTTTATTTACTTAATGAATCAATTAAAAAAAAAGCTTCTGGAGGTGCATCTCTTTCGAGTTTCCTTCGTAAACACTTCGTGTGTGTTGTCAAATTGATGGAAGCAGTGCGTTTGTCTCCGTCGGCAGCCGTAAGAAACCGACTTTTGTGGTCGATCAGTCGTGGAAATTGAGAAGCCTTCCCTTTTGATGGAGCACCCGAAGAAGTTCGGGCATGATGTGTTTGAGATCATTAGCCTCAGTCGTCTTTGATTGTCCTGGAATATCGCTATCTTACGTCGGCATGTTGAAATATTGTGCAGCTTTAATTGAAATGCTACTTGAGTGAATTGCAGGCTCTCGATGTTACTGATTACTAGCCGTCGTCGCCCGTTCTGCCCACGTCTGACTGGCTTTATGACAGAGTGGCAGCATGATGAGTTACGAGCTGAAAGGAGTTTTCTGATATTGTGCAGCTGCTGTTACTGGATAATAGTCCGAGATGCAGCACAACGTATGAGACGGGATTCCTGACTTCCTACTATTATTGCTCACATACTGATCGACACTTTCGCTTTCATGACGCTATAGTCGGACCATTTCACAGGCTCTGCTAAGTTTAGATTTGAGGATCACGGCAGTACAGCGGAGAGGATCTTCAGGTTGTCTTGCCGACGGCTGATATGGGTGAGTTCATACCCTCGGTTTAGAATCCAGCGCTTGTCACGTTGTGCGTGGTTGTTATGGTTACATAACGATGTTGGCGTGTGAGCAGCTCTAAGTATAACTTTCTGGATCTTGTGATGTAGCTGCCATTAATTACTGTGTAACATCGAAATCGCACTGATTACCTGGAAGCGACCTGGCAGACTTCATCCGAAGCGGATGTTTCCTGTGCAGCATCAAGCCGACGGGGCTCAGGCGATGCAGCAGTGACATAATCTCTGAGGGTGACATGATTGTTGCGCATAGCTGGGCCATATCACAATGAATTAGCTCTATGAAATAGAATAAAGAATCTTCTCTGCACTCAAAAAAAAAAAAAAATTATTAAATAGTTAAAGTTTAAGTAAATGCGTTTGTTTGGTTTGACCTCAAATAATCATGTTTACTAAAATACATGTATTCAAGTTTCATAGAATTAGCCAGAATTTGTTTATTATGAAAACGATAATATGAATAAGTTTCATTGCGGAACAGCGGCATGATTCAATTAATTAAAATGTATGACATTTGTAATAACTTTTCAGGAAATGATGTTGTTTTTTAAATGGGAAAATGTATTTAATATGCGTACGGTTAATCAGAACTATTACATGAATATGATCTTTACCTGACTCATTCATAATGTAATGACAAAAATGCATCACATTAAGTTTATTGGTTTGTTTATGTAAAAAATGACGTAATCCAAATACATGCAAATAAAACATCAGAACTATTACATAAATATCATTTCGACTTGTCTCATTCATAATTCAATAACAACAATTTAGTTATTAAGTTTACTTGTTCGTTTATCTAAAAAGTATGTAATCTAAATATATGGAAATCTAACATGTATTCAAAATGAATACATGTTAGATTTCCATGATTTCCACATAAAACCACTTTCATGTCATCAGACACTGAGTACTGTCATCATTCTTTCAAATCAGATTTGCATTTTGCTCATTTGGATCCCATATGAGGCACGTAGAGCACCGAAGACTCTGATTTACCCTACATGCTTTGCAAAACTTTCCAGCTGACAGCCTGGCGAACAAACCTCCACTCCGCCAGCATGAGAGAACAAAACAATGTGTTCTAAGCAGCCACCTCCTTCAGAGCATGCAGGTTACATCACCAGCTCTGTTAGAGATGATGCAGGACTGCAAGTGCAGCACAAACATCACATCCCAAAGCTGGACCTCGTGCTGTATTCAAATTTTGCCCGTATAATGTAAAAATCTATGCCAAAAACAATATGGCATTTGAAAGATGATCCGCCGAAAGAAGATTCTATATGGAACGGGTGGCAAAAATGAGATGTGAGAAGGGTGAATCCACATAAGTGGTATTATAAAGCAGTAATTATCATATTAGATTTGCCTTAAAAATTGGTGAGAATGAGTGTGAATTGAACTTAAAGGGAATGTGTGTCCAAACTTTTGACTGTATTCATTAATATAATTATATATCCGAAAATTATAGATCCTTTGTGTGACACGATAACTCAAAAACTATTTCATGGCTCATTTTCAAATCTTATACCAACATAGATCATAGTGCAAGGAAGAACTGGATCGATTTTGGGAATGGTCGGTTGCATAAACGGACACTATAGGGAGAACTTTGTCTTCAAACGTTTTCGTAACATAATTTGTCATCCATTGGTCCGATTTAATCCAAATTTAGTGCATATGAATGGATTCGAGGATTCCTGTCGGGTCTGTGTTATGTTTCACTCTAACAAGTCATATTTAACAAAGAACTTTTTACGAAAAACATTGTTTTTCTGACTGAACTTCTTAACCGTTAATCCGGTTTAGTCCAAACACAGTTCATTTGAATCGACTCCAGGAGATCTAAATCAAATTTCCCTCTAGTAGTTCATAATTTCTCAATAGGGGGAGCTTTTTATGACAAAAATGTTTTTTTCTTACAATACTTTGCATTTACTTTGAGGAGTTCAATCAGTGGAATCACTTGTACAATGCATGGGATTAGAGGCTTTCCGGGGGTACGCCCTTACTGTCGGGAACGACAGTGTGAGCCCAGTTCGACAAAAAAAGAAGAGAAGGCTTCTGCAGTGAAGTTGTGAATCTGTCCTCATGATTTTGTAATATAGTGGCTGAAGTTTAGATCATAGCTGGAGCAGAGCATAAAAACCGCCTGGATCTTTTTTGATCTAAATTAGGAGTAATATTGGAGGTGCCCTGTGAGTCCCTGGTGTCGTCTCCTGCTCCTCTCATCTCCTCATTTGAGCTGGTGCTGTTGTACTAATGTGACATCCTGCGCCGACATCAAAGGCTTTTTTCCCCTCGGACTCCTCCGACGTCCTCCAACCACCGCCCCCCTCCCCGCTGCCAGCACCACCCGCACCCCTCACTGACTGAGAGGCACCGGTTTGGTCCTCCCATTGAGCCAGAGGAGGCCGAGAGGGTCTGATGAGGGTATTAGAACTATTTTTATTTAATTCAGGCTGCCTCATGTTTTATTAATCCGGAAGTCTATACAGAAGCCAGTTTGTCTCGTTCCTTAATTTGAGCTGTGATTGAACGGCGAGAACAGCCAGCCCGGCACCTGACAGCCCACTCCCCACAAACATGTTCCAACCTCGGCTCGGAACATGTGCTAAATCTTTAATCAGCCACCAGAACCGATTCACAGGAATCACAGTTGGGGATTTGATGAAAGGTTTGCATAATTTGTCGGAAGAAGATTGTTTCTTTGATTTGATTGTACATAATTGTCTCTATGGAAACATCAGCCGGGTCACATGGTTTAGTGAGGCTCAGACCGGGAGCCCGGTAAAATGTATTCAGCACCAGGTTCGTGTGGTCAGAGACCTTTGATATGAAACTATGGCCAAACCGCTCCAGACGCTGGTTACCTCGTCTGACCGACTGCTGGATTTTGATGAAGCTTGATAAGCTGTTTGGTACGTGACAGGAAAGAAACCATTACATTTAGGATTGGATGTGGATAAACGGCCGGAGTCAGAAAACTGATTTCAAATCCTTCAACATTTTGAGACGGACCTCTTTTTGCTTTTTTTCTTAAACATTTCCTAAACTAACTGATGGATTTTGATGAAACGGGGTTGAAGGGAAGATGGAAGAACAAATCTATTAAATTTGGGGTTAAGAATATCGTAAGATGGAGTTTATTTGACCATCTTTGTTGGTTGTAGTGGAAGCGTGAGGCATGTGCCAAGGAATGCGTTTAATGCTAGATCCTGAAGAAGAATATTGCTTTTACCACAAACCTTTTCACCCCCTTACTAATCATTTCTAGAGGTGGACTGATTTGCAATTTTCTTGGCAGATCACCGATTTTTATAAAGTCTGACAGGCTGATACTAATTTCTTTTAGTTAAAATTTGAATATCAGAATGAGTGGTGTAAATAAATTGCTCTTATTTTCAAGGATTACACTGGAAGTAGGGCTAGTCGGCATTGTGTATGTATTCTGTTCCGTTGAAATGAATATACCCTTTGTGCGTTTCTTAAATCAATCGTATGAAAGTGAAAGAACTTTGTGAGCCTCGTTCGCTCCATTATATGTTATAAGTCGGCTTTGTTCAGGGACTTCGGGGCTCGTGGCTGGCTCTGCTCCCCCGCTAGCTTTAGCCGCTCTGCTAACGTTAGTTTATTTAAAATGACTGTGTTCCTCGGGGTGATTAAATCTGAAGTGTGTTATTAATAGTGTGGGCCTATTTACTATTATTTTGTCACTGCTGGTGTTGCTAATGGCGAGCGTTGTGGGTTGTGGGTTACTTGTGAGACGTTTTGGTGTGTGCGTGAAATGGGCCTCTACTGAGGCTACTCGGCCGTTTTCATCAAATTAGGCCTCCCGAAACGATAATGTAGTTGCGGTTAATCCGAGGAGGTGGTGGAATTATTACCATTATTATAGTTTTTATTTGATCATTACTTTTATTTCTCTCTCTGTCGTTACTGCCACATGTCAACCACTAGTTTTTGATGATTTTGCAACTTTTGATTTATTAGTGTATTTATTTAACTTATTGTATAATTTATTTTAGGGGGGAAATTATAAACGTCTGAAAGTTTCAAAGCTACTTCTGATTTTAAAAAAAACTCTCATGCTGCCCCGGCTGTTATATTTTTCTTAGTTGATATTTCAACGTTCAGTATTTTTCAACAAAATATGCTGCTATTTTGTTTTGTGTTTTTACTCTATTATCCATCAACAGCCGCACTAGATCGAGTTTGTATTTTTAGCGTATATTGTGTAATTTTTTTTCGCAATAAATTGAGTATATTATAGAATCGTCATCGCCGTATCTGCCGCAAATCCTTCGTTTTAACGCTGTGGCTCAAAATCTGTATTATTGATCACTTCCAAACGTTATACTACTATAGAGCTTAGTGCGGGGAAGAACTGGAGTGATTTTTGAAAAGCTTGGTTGTATTCTGGAGGTTCTGTATCTCCAATAGTTTTCGGGCCGTCATTTTCAACCGTTTTGCTCCGATTTAGTCCAAATCTGGTGCTTATGAATGGATCTATCTATCATATTTCATTCTACTAGTTCCTATTTTACTCACAAGGGGGAGCTGTTTCACAAAAAAATTATAATAACACATCTTCACACTTAAATCCTCCTATATAAAAAACTAAACCAAAACTGCTTAAAAAGTCATAGTATTTGTTTATTTCTCCTCACTTTTCGGTAACTTAATGATTTTTGTTGTTATTTATATTTCTTAATACACATTGAAAATGTATTAACAACTTTATGTCATTTTTTAACGATTGCAAAAACAAATGAAAAAAATATGTAAAGGTTGATTGCGTAAAGAGAGAAAAAAACATTGCAATAAAGTGCTTTCAAATTATTTTTTATTGTATGAGAAGGTTAAAGAGCCAAAATGAATTGGTTAATTGAAAACAAAGACTATAGTTTGGATTAAAATGAGTGTGGAGTTACATGAGTTGTTACGTTATATGTGTAATGTAAGGGTTAGGGTTCATGTTAGTACTTTATAAAAGATAAAATAATTCAATGTAGAGGTTTTGTTTCTTAATGCAGGAGCAGAGGTCTGATCCATCTAGTAACTCCTCCTCTTTTATAAAGGCAGCTGTATTTAAATCACATATTAATATTCTTTTCATACTTAGTATGACATTAAAGTGAGTTTGTAACGTATATCAACTGCAAAGTATTTGGATTTTATTTGTTTGTTTTTTTGCGTGAACATGCAGAATTTAAAGATAAAAAAGATTAGGAAGAATTGCTAAGTTTGACCTTACTGTGCACCCTCAAGCATCCCAGAATGCATTGCATCAGACCCACCTATTTGGAAAGGAGTTAAATACACAGTTGTTTTTATTTGTATTTCATTCCTCTGTTTTGAAATTGGCAACACAAGAGAGGTTTATTTCAGACCTCATAATAAAATCTGTTTTAAATGGTGATATTAATGTTGGAGGGAAGGTTTGTGGGTTGCACTCCCATGAAATTACTGAGCAAAGGTAAGGAAAGGCACATTTAAAAGCTGCTCAGTATTAATGGTCCAAAAATGCTGCAAAGTGGGGTCAAGAGCTCCTGAGAGTGAATCAGTGGGTGATGTTGCCACGAGAGGGCTCTCCTTAGCAGCTGGATGGATGTTGCATAAATGAGGTAAGCTGCATCCGCCAGTAGGAGCTCTGCAGTCACATGACCTCTCGGAGAGAAAGACCACATGGTCCGTCTAAGGTTCTGCTGCATAAAGCCCAGAGCATGGTCACAGAATTACGCAACGAGGTTTAAGATGAAATCAGATTTAGTCAAAAGGCAGACAGCACCAGAGGCAGCAGACCACATGAAAACGGGAAGAAAAAAAACCCAAACTGCTTACCTCATGACCTTCTGCGGCTATTTTTAGAGCTGATGCAACTCCTCGGTTTTTTTTCTCTTCTTCACTTTTCTAATTTCATGTCTCATTTAAACAGTGGAAAGTTCTGAAACAGTGGGCTTTAGCGGGGAGAGCGCGGAGATGATTAAAGTTAAAGTGATGGGACTCTGATCCAGGACTATAAGGGAAAACATGACTTTGCTGAGATGGCAAAAGGTCATTTCATCAGTGGTTTTTTTTTTTCTTTTTTCTTTCACCCTTGAATATTTAGTGCAGCATTGATTCTTTTCTTTTTTCTCATTTTCTTATTATCTGGCCAGGACTCAGGGGAACATTGGCTAAAAATGTGCCAACTCATCTCTCATGCCATTATGCGCTATGCAGAGACGTCCCTGGGTCTCGCTGACCACAGACCCAGTGGAGCAGCAAAAGATTGAGGACAAACATGACATCACCCTCCACCAGTGGAGTGAAGGGCATAAACATCACTATGTGGGCGACTGTGATTCTGCAGGCACATTTGGACTGAGGTCCAAATACTCCCAACAGAATGCATCAAAATGAGGATGAAGAACTGCTGGAAAAAGCTGTCCAGAGGATCAGTTTGACGTCTTATATTTTTATCGTTACTATAAAAAGTTGGTCCTGAAGGCTAGAAGTTGATAAATAAACTAATCATGTTTTTAGATTTAGATTTATAGATCATAATCCTTTGAAACTTGCTCATAATTTGCAAGTTTAAAATGAAGGCATGCTGTCGCCCCTGACAGCGATGGTATAGCCCGGAAAAGCCCCTAATCCCCTGCGTTGCGCAAGCAATCCCCCTAAAAAACATTTTTGTAAAAAAAAAAAAAAAAAGGTCCCCATATTGAGTGAAATATGAATAAATATGAATAAAACATGATACATATGGAACATAGATCTACACCCCGTCTCTACAATCCTTTCATATGCACCATATTTGGACTAAATCAGACCTACAATTATTGCCCGAAAATGTTTGGAGATAAAAAAACCCTCTAGTGTTGGAAATATATAACCAACCTTTCCCAAAATCAATCCAGTTCTTCCACACGCTAAGGTCTTTGTTAATGTTTGAATTGAAAATTTGAATATGATTCAGAAAATAGTTTTTGAGTTATCAGGTTAACAAGACATATCCTGGGGGTTTCTGGGTAAGACGGGGGGTCAGCTGACTAGGGTTTTTTTTCTGGACAGCTGCTCATACTTGTTTGAGGTTTATGCTAGCATGAACTGTCCACTATCAGCCGAACGAGGAAAACTGGTCTAACTTTCCACTGAGTTGTAGGCGTGTTTGAGAAGGAAAAGATTAAAGTACAACTGTCTGACTGTTGCAGACGTCGTTTTTATGAGCAGTGACCTCGTTGTTTGAGGACCAAATGTAGCAGTCTTGCACAAATTGTTGATTTTAAAGTGGTTTTCCTGGTATATCAGCTGCACCTACTTGGACCTCCTCACAGCACACTTGTGAAAGTGATGCACAGATCGGGTCTGACACAATCTCAATCTGCACAAATGTTTTCTTAAACTCACCGCACACCTGAACAAATATTTGTTTCAAGAATTCCAAACCCGCCTGGATATTTAGTTGAACTTCTACCAGTTTCGACAAACAGCTGCCTTTTTAACATGGACCTGTACATCTTTGGATGTGTAGAAGAACACAGAACCTTATTTAAAAAAAAAAAATCATTTTATATGCTCTATTTTATGTTTATATTGTTTATTTTATTATTCTGCACTTAGATTTACTAATTTCATAGTTTGTCATTTTTATAATATTTTGTCCTGTCCTGTATTTTGTCCACTTTCTAACTATGCTCAAAAATAACAACATAAATAGGGTTTATAGAAATAATATATAAAAAAATAAAATAAACAATATTAATAATAAATGATAATACAAAAATTTAAATATAATAAAAAATGAAAAAAAAGAATGATAATAAAAAATAAAATAATAATAATTTAAAAAAAGAATTGAACAATAATAATAAAAACCAACATCAATAATAATAATTAATGATAATACAAAAATTAAAACAATAATAATGCAGAAATAATAATAATAAGACAATAATGATGATTTAAAAAAACAATGATAATAAAATAATTGAAAAACAATCATTTTAATAATAATAATAGTAATAATAAAATAATTAATAATTATTATATACAGACTGTAAGGATGCACAAATTGCCTCTGCTAATGGAGGATTGATTCGTTCATATTTTCCTCATTATTTATTTATTATCTCATCAACCTGCATCCCATCAGCTATTAATCAGAGTGATCATGTTTGAGCTGTAGCTATTTATGCTAAGAACTGCGGTCACTGCAGCACTGAACCTATTACACAAACAGGGATGAAGAAGAGCGCTCCTCCTCATCTATTAAAGACGACCCACTCGCTCCATCATGTCCCTCAGCACGATGATGAAAGATTAACCGACTAAACACGACCCCTTTGCATCTTGCTACTCACTTTGCAGCCAGATTATTTTATCTTGCAGCAGAGAGCCGCGCTAAATCAGTCCGAACAATGAACTTTACACCATGCACTTTAGATAAATTTAAAAACGATTGAGGTAAGTGAGTGCCTACTTTTCTAAAGGCTTCACAGAAAATTAATATTTAAAAGATAAATAAAGAAACTGTCACGTTTTTCTAGTTCGAAGTAGAATTTCAAGGTTAAAAAAGAAAATTTTCTTGGCTTCAGCTCCGGTGCAAAAGTTTCTTTTAACATAAAAGAATAGACTGAGTAGAATGGGTTTTGGTGTATTTGTATGTAAATCATTATTTAAATTAAAGTTAGTGTCTGGCTCTGGTCCTCCACAAAACCCAATCTAGTCTAGTCTATGTAATGTTTTATAATAGTATGGTCTCAGTATCAATACTTTTTTTTAAATTTATCACAACATTTTAAATTCAGTAATTAATATTTATTCTATAACTAATTTAAATGTTGTCTTTTTATTATTATTTATATTACCAAGTTCTTATTATGCAAAGTATGTCATACTTTTATTCTTCTTTTTGTCATTTTCATCACTTCTTATCTAAAATACCCGTCTTTAATTGTTTGTCTCTGTAAATTTCGCACCGCTCTAACTTTGAAGTCCTTACGTTCTTTAAGTTCCTTTGTGTGAAGTATTAATTACTTCCTCTTTTTTCATGTAAACTTTTTTTTCTCTGAATCTGTTGCGGACTCATCCGATTAATTTGTTTTTCAGTGTTTTCTTTATTTTGTCTTCCATCAATCCATAGAAGCAAAGGTTTAAATTTGTTTTGATCTGGGATCCTGCTTTTATTTGTTGTAAGTTATTAAATACTTTTATCCGTAATATAAAATAAAATTTTTTTCCAATAAAATGACTCGATTGTTTTGGGGGGTTTTTCTTGTGAAGCTCCTTGAATGCTGTGAAAATTGCACCAACGGTGAACCGACTCAAATCACTGGATGTATTTAACATTAATATCATTTCTTTTTCAAAAATGTCTTAATTCTGTTCAAGGGCTAGAAGTTCCTTTCTGGGAACAGATTTTAAAAATGAATGTGAAGAGATTAGTCTTTGTCTCCATGTTCTGTGGAGCCTTTAACACAGTCAGAAATGGTAAACTGTACTTCCCCTTCCCCCGCTACACACAAACAGACACACACGCCATCCCCTCCCCCAAAACATGGGCTCTCTAAATAACATCATGTCACACATACAGTAGGACTCGCTGTTCTATTCCCATTCAAAGAAATGTAAAGCATTGATGGGGAGGCCGAGGAGAAAATGTCATGCAGCTCCCTCTCCAGCCAAATTCATGTTTTCTCTCCCGACTGAGACCCAGCAGTTCTACCTGAGCACGACTGAATCTGTTTGGATGCTCTTTGTGTTTGGCATCATTATTGGGGGTTGAATTAACACATGGATGCTCTGATGTGGTTTCATTTAGGAGAGGTACTCTGTGTGCACACCCGGAGCAGAGATCTACCCGGCAACGGGGCGAGGCATGTTTTGGTGGGGCTACTTGACTTAAGCTGTCAGCCATTTACACACTGTGTATCTTTTATGAATGTTTCATGTGCTGACCTAATTCCTCTCAGAGCCGAGGAAATGCAATGTGCTGCACACCAGAACACGCCGGAGCATCCAGCTCATCTATTTGCCCATCCTCGTTCCGCTACAAGGGGACATGCGGGGCTGACAAATGCAATTGGACCTGGGACGTGACCACTGTGATGCTCTGGGAAAGCAGGAATACAAATCTACACGGCATTCCATGGAGATGCGGAATGGAGACGTCCTAAAGCGAGCCTTATTGCAAAAAGACATAAGCGTGCGCTTTGCAGCAGATGTAATTAAAGCTTAAGCCCAGAGTGGGAATAGAGCGACTCTGACAGAATCTGTCAGCAGTGTAGATGAGGGATGAGGAGTGATGGGATCACCAGCTGCTAAAATCCGTCCGCTGAGACTGGATTTAAAGTAAAAAATGAAAGCTGCCAATCAGCACCGATCTGATGTGATTGGAGCGAACCTCGTGAAACACATGCCAGAAGAAAGTAAGGCAGTTCAGAGTGAGACAACAAGGAGGGCAGCTGGGAAATTTGATGAACAGTGAATCTCTTAATTCTTTTAGTAACCTCAACTGTTTGATTGAGCACATTTGGAGTCACTACTTCTTATTTAAAAATGTTTGTCACTGGACTGAACATCTTTATAATACGACCCAGTGGCAGCATGTATACGCTAGAATAAGAGTAAGGGGCCTAGTACGGAGCCCTGGGGGACGCCGCGGGTTAAACGGACCATTGAGGAGGAGGCATCAGGGGCGGCTGTAGCTCAGTGGGTAGAGCGGTGGTCTTCTAATCGGAAGATCGGAAGGTAGCCGGTTTCTTCTTCTCCCTGAGCCCGACTGAGTTTTCATGTTGTTGGGTCCGTGAGAAAAACCCTGAACCCAATATGGACCCATTAAACTCCCCGGGTTGCTCAAAAATGGGCCGCCCACTGCTCCCTCAGAACTGGGTCCAATGCAGAGAAATAATTTTACTATGTATGTCGTCATGTGATTAATAAAGAATCTGTTATTGTTATTGTTAATAATAATATTAACTACGGTTTTTGATAGATAGGATTCATTTTTTGTCGTCATATTATACCTGATGACTTACGTAACAGAATTATGGAATTTGATGAAACTAAAAAATTCCAATAAGGGTCAAATAGTTTTTTTTTAAAACATGCTTTACCAGAATCTGCACTAATCTAATTAAAATGGACTATTTTCCATGGAATACAACATTTCATCATAAAATAATCTTTAAGACTGATTTTTCTTTTTACTGTTTAAAAACATGCTTATCCAAACAAATAGTCATTCAATTTTAAACTTAGATTGTCTTAGATATTAAATTAATAAATGCCCCCAAAACAGTAAAAATAAACGAACTGTTTTTCTATAGATTTTGTTCAGAGCTGGACCCGTTCTTGGCTGCAGTACTCTGGTTTAGATGATTGTAAACTGAACATACCCATAAACTATAAAAGAAATCTTTAGAATCATCCATGGAGCAACAAGTTCTGTCTGGGTTGAGCTCCCGAAAAATTATTTTCTCCTCGTTGGGTGTATTTTTTTTTTATCTTGAAACATTTCCTGCCTCTCGCTGCTCTTGGGCCCTTAATGCATTCTCACAGGTCCGACCTGAGAAACCTGGCCTCCTCCCAACCTTGAACCCCCCCCCCCCCCCCCCCCCCCCCCCCCCCCCCCCCAGTGGAATCCCGCAGCCTCATTTGTTTGCGACTCACACACGCTGTGTCTTCCCCACCGCTGTCACTGCGATGCTTCACTGGCCTGCAGCCTGCAGAGGCTGTGGCTGCAGCTGATAAATGATTCAGCTGCTTTAAAGGGGAATAGTAGTCGGGTGGAGTAGCAGTTGGTAGCGTCTGTAATCAGGTCAGTCATAGTTACTGCCTGCTAGAAGCTCTTGGACATGAAAACATCCCTTTGTAAGGCATTCAACATAAAGCAAAAGTTTAGCCAAGAGGACTATCCCTTTGCACACTAAGACCATTTCTACTACCATCCTGTCATTCACACCTCTCACATATGTTCAGTCTGAATTTCCGGTAATCGAAGCCCGACTTTACATAGAGATTGTGCAAACAAAGGAAAATATACAGCAAAAATTCCCTTTATTTCAATATTAAAACTTTTTCGACCGCTCATAGTTTTGGTCTAACGGATGATGTGAACATGTCAGATGCAGGAAAAAAGGGCAGGTGAAAGTAATAAACTCGATAAATCAATTCCAAAGTCATCCAGGTTTCCCCACTCGTACCCACCAGTGATCGGGTCGGTGCAAACCCACTCTCTGTCACAGCCTAAGCTGGATTCAGCCATAGATATTATTAACCACCGCTATGATTCACAGCCTGAAAATCAGGACTGTTTCAGCAAGACTCGACCTCCAGGACAATTACGGGAGGAAAAAAGTTCTAGAACTTAAGCTAGGTCCAACGATTAGCCTGGATGTTCTGGTAGTGCGAACTCTCTTTCGATTATTGTTCTTTGATCGGCTCACGGACGATCAAAAACCGCCGGATAATTTCCGAATATGTTTTATATTTAGGAGTAATGGTATGACTGATAGCATCAGTACATTCTGTGGCCAGTGAGAGACCGTAAACAATTCAGGCTAGCATTAGCTTTAGCATACCAGTGCTGACAGATATTCAGAAAGTCAGAATATAAGCCAAGAAAATAATTTGACTGTTTGGCACTGCCAGTTCATATTAAAGGGAATGGGAATTCTTCATCTTGACATTAGCTCACTTAAAAGGTTAGATGTCAGTTAATAACTGATCGCAATTTGTGTGCAGGACCTCCGGACCACGTCCCCCCCCATCTCATCCATGTGAGCCTTGTTAATATTGAATGAGATCCATGTCCACTGAGTAACGTACACACTGTTTAGATTCTTTGCTTACCGCTTGTGTGTCCCTCAGGAGAAGTTCAGCTATTGACTTTCAGCATCTCGGCCCTTCCTGCTGTTAATGCATGAGTGGCCTCCGGAAAATCGATCTGAAACCACAAAGGCTTTGTTTACACTCCAACAGATGCTTGAATAATTAATAAATAGTCTCCAGTGGTGATGGAATGTATGTATATAGTGGAAAACATCCATTTACAAACACTGCATATATATACATATATATATATATATGTATATATATGCACCTCCACCAAAAAAAACCCCTTATAAACCCTTTTATGTCCTCGACAAGAACAAAAAACATGGGAAAAAATGTTTTATTTCATATTTCATTTTTATTCATTTAAAGTCTTAGATACTCACAATTTACCATAAAATGAGAAAAGGTTTGATCAAGCATGTTTTACAGTAACGTTTAATTCGATTGTTTGAAGCTTTTGGAAAACGTTGAAGCTTTTTTCAAAACTATTAGACCCTTAATAGATTTTTTTTTTTTTTAATTGTATCAGGTTACATAATTTTGTTAAGTAAGTCCTCACATACTTTAATACGGCAAAAAAAAAATCCTTCTTTTTTAAACCATGGTTAAAGCCTCCTCCTTGGTGGCTCCTTTGACGTGTGGTGTCCCCCAGGGCTCTATCCTCAGCCCCTTACTTTTTAGCGTATATATGCTGCAATTGGTTCATGTTATTAGCAGGTTCAGTCAAGTCTCTCACACTTTTCAATAAGAAATAGTGAGAAAATTGTTCTTTTCTATCACCTGTGGTTTTGTCAGTGGTATAATCTCACTTTCAGGAAGAACCTGATGTTTCTATATTAACTTGCCGTGATGTTTGTAGCCACTTGAAGCCCCAAGGTTAGTTTAAGTTGTCTCTCCTGTATATAACACCGGAAACAAGCTTAAAATAGCTCCACATCTATCATTTTTATTTGCATAAATTTGGTGTCTATGGAATGGAATGTTGTAACTGCTGCTTTGTGAGTAATCTGGGAATGGACACAAAAAAACAATATTGTTTTTGGATTAAAAGAATGTGTCTAACATCATTTAATTAAAGTAAAACAACGGAACAGAACAGTGAATGAATACGCTCAGAAACTCTTTAATAAATACTGCTTAATATCTGATAGATATACTATAAAGTTCATGTTATTCTACACAGTTTTTGTTGGACAGGACCAGGAGTACTGAAGGAGGATAGACAAGGGACCCGAAATGTGCCAAATGAGTTTTTAACCCCAGAGATGGATTTTGGATGCAAAATACCACCTGTGTCCACTAGAGGGAGTCCTAGACATACTATACAACATTTGGCTGTGACATAAACACATTAACTCTAAAATGTTTTTATTAAAATCTAGGCATGTGCCCAGTAAAAAAATATGAGATTATCTTCCAGGTATATCAGAAATGTAAACTGCACAGCAGCATTAGTCTGCTTTTCTGGTCAGTGATTATCTCCTGTTACCGCAGAGGTCCATATATGGGCCTTTAGGGTAGAAGGGGATAAGCTGTATGGCTTTTGTCCAACCACTATGGTCCAGACTGACAAACTCCAACAACTACTGGATTGATTGCCATTTGGTGCCCCTCCATAGTTTTTTGCATCGCTGCCATGAGAACAGTATCCTCAGCTTTTAGTGAAGTGCTTCGTCAGCTACTGGATGGATTACAGTGGAACTTGGCAGAGACACTTATATACGCCTAAAGGAGTGGATTGTAATAGCCTCGGTGATCCCAAAATGCCACAATCACTTAAAACTTTTAACATATGCCATACTTTAATTAATTCTTTTGATTTATAGCAAAGTCCTCGCTTAAGCTGTTTACTCCACATGTATGCATGATGTTGCATTCAAGGATGCACAATGGGAAGACAAATAATTCAACCCCTGCTGAGTGTTGGATTTATTGGCGAAATATGATATTTATCAGTTGTGTGCAATAAACAAATCAAACAAACCTTTTTTTTCTCCCACAATCAACATAAAATGACACATTTAAAGACTTCTAAAGTCTCAAAATTCTTCGATTTCCACAGCGACATCCTCATAGGAGCACACATTTGCAAATCAGATGTTTGAAAAATGCAGTGCTGAACCTCAAAGACGTTCTTTAGCTGTATTCTCTCAAAGGCTGTTCTGTTTAGGCCTAAATTTACGTAAGCGCTCCATGTCTGAACCTCAAGACTTTCCCCACAGCTGAGACAAAAGCGCAGGAGAAGTCGACTACAGTAGATCAAAACCATGTGAGCCTCAGAAGTTCTGGGCTGTTGTTCTCTGCAGTGATGAAACCAAACAGGAACTTTTTGGGGGCCTACAGAAGAATCACGCACTGAAAAGAACACGTACCCATTTCAAACAAGGAAAAAAGAATGATGGTGGTGTGGCGATGCTGCAGGGCTGCTGTTCTATCTTTCATAACAAAGAAAACGGATAATCGGCACTTCATGAGATGAAAATGAAGGATTGATCAGTAGAAGAAACTTCCCATAGCGTTTAAAAAGCCTTTATCACCGTGGTCCCTCATGACGTTGGTTAAAACTGAGACTGAAGCGGTCAGTGAAAGCATCATTTTCTCTTACATTTTTGGGGAAAAGTTCTTGTTATATCTAATTACTTCTACATTTGTTCAAAACATGTTGTAAGAACTGATTAAATGTTTTATTATTAACTGTTAAATGGTTTAAATTGACTTTTTGTAACAAAAAACAATAGAAAAATGAAGGATTAAGCTGCTCTAGGAACTTTCCATATGCATTAATGAGATTCTGTCGCTTTAGTTCCTCAACGCGTTGCAGCCCTTACAAAAAGAAAAGAAAAAGAAAGATTTTAGATCATATTTAGGAGACGTTTTTTTTATAATTCTTTGTTTTATTAAGATTGTAGTGGTCATCAAAAGCAGCATTTATCTTATATTCAGGAGAAAAACAATACATATCTATTTTATTAACCCTTTATTGTTCTCAGTAAGGACAAAAAAATCTAAATTGAATCAATCAAATCAATTTGTCAAGCATGTTTTTAATTTTGTTATCAAATAAGACTTTCTCAATTGCCATAGTTAAAGTCTCCTTCTCGGTAGCTGCTTTAATCTGTGGTGTCGCCCAGGGCTCCATCCTTGGCCCCTTACTGTTAAGCATGTACATGCTGCCACTGGGTCGTATTATAATCTGTTTTCAACAAGAAACAGACTTAAAATGTACTAAAGCAAACAGTTGAGCAGGACATCAAAGGGTGAAGGCACTTGATAAAAAAATTAATAGCAGTTGTCACTAAATGCAGCATTATTTCTTGTTTTTTGGGGAAAAACACCTAAAATATCAGTTTTGTCAATTTAAAACTGTTTTCACGTGATGTGATTATTACAGATAGCTCATAAATTTAATAATTTACCAATAAACTTACTATACTGTAGGCTACATAACAGGGTTGAATAACTGCTTCCAACAGCTTATGTTAGTCAATTTATCCTCCTCCTCCTCCTCCTCCTTCTCCTCCTCCTCCTCCTCCTCGCGTCCGGAGGGGCGGCGCCCACATGGTACATCCATTCCAGCGTCCACCCGTGGATGGTCGCCCAAACTTGTTTCCTCCCACTTGGGTTGCTTCCGTCAACGACCAGCGGCTGTTTGACAGCAGTTTTGAGTCGTTATAGAGTCTTTACATATCCCAGCTCCTAAAACGCACCGCGGCTGCCTCGGTCGGCGCGTGAGCCCGCCCGGGAACCCATCTGTGGATGTGAATCTCGCGCCCTGGAGGAGAACCGGACCGGAGCGGTGTCTTCTATGATATGTGAGTTTTATTCGGAACCTCCAGCCTCGGCCTTTAGAACCGAACTGATTGCTAGAGTCACTTTTATCGTAAAAACAATGTAATGTGTCTTTATTTCAGGAGCACGTGGCTGTTAGAGCGGATTTTTCCACCCATCATATCACCAGCTGTCAATCATAAATACAATTCTATAATTCTTCTCCTTCTTTTAATAATAATAATAATAATAATAATATTATACTTCTTAGTAAAATTCAAATTTGTTATATAAGAATGACGATAAGCAAAAATAAAAAATATATGAAATAAAGTAAAAAAGTAAAAAAAAACAAAAGAAAATTCCACCAATAATTATAAAAGATGCATTATAATATTCAAAAAAATATTCCTTCTTAATAACTTACGTTAGTGTTCAATGGAGAGGGAAGAATAATGTGGAAAAACTTATATTCCACTGGGTCATTTCTGAAACTTAGAACTTTTCATTTTCGTTTTTTTTTTAATTCTAAAAAGTGCTTAGGAGTGTTTCATTTTTGAGTAGAGATGTGACATATGTGCGCGGAGGACGTCTGTTAAATCTTCATTCCTGGGCGACCCTGCCCTTCTTTTCCTGCTTTGTTTTCACTTTTGCCTTAAGTGATTGCTCCCACTCTTATCGCGTGAGTAAATATTTAAACATTAGCTGCAAATTAAAAATACAACAGCACCATGAATTACATTATGCATCGCTGCATGCTTCGCCGTGATTTGCTGCAGCTCTCCATCTCTCTGTGTGGCAACAGAACCTCCTCTCCACCCAGCAACTCCCTTTTTTGCCTCATGCGGTGGTGATTCTCTGCCTCCCAGGGTCTTTTCTGCAGCATCCAGCGTGGTAACCATGGCAACGCCGGCCTGACCCATGGTGTGCTGCTGCAGCTACCAGAGGCTTGACCTGAATTCAGCGCTGCATCCTAGGCATGCAGGCGGACGCAGATGACTTGGTCAACTGACCTGCTTCTCGTTGTTGACGGTCAAGAAACATTCAACATTGCGTGAAAGCGTCAATACGCTGCTGTTCACGGATCAGTAAGCAGAGTCTGCGTGTTTGCGTCAGTCACCGCTCTATTCACTAGCATCTGTGAATCCAGTCAACAAATGATGTGGTGATGGAGCATCTTATTTTCTGGCCTTTCATGCAACAATGCCTCATATTCTGGGATTTTCAGTTCCTCATATTTGTATGATTCGCTGATTTTCTTTGTGTAAGCTGGCAGCGAGTTTGTGAGTTTGATGGAGGCGTTGACTGTTTTCTGACATTTGTCGTGTTCGTGACTGACTGACAGATTAATAGACAGACTTAATCTGTCAATCCATTAATGATCAGCCAACTGGCAGATAAAGCGATTATGGAAATAATTATTTGCACTTTATATTTCTATAGAAACAGAATTATGTTACAGTCACTTTAATATTTGCCCTTTTTACTTTATTTAAAAACCTCTTTTTCTACATTTTTTTCTTTAAATACCTTATTTTTCATTTTATTTTGTTATGCCTTTTGTTTGTTTTCTATGTACATTGAGCTACTTCAATGTAGATAGAAAGCTACATTTTTAGCTGTCGTTTATACCATATGCTTAAATTAAATAATGTATTCTATCTATCTATCTATCTATCCATCCATCTATCCATCTATCCATCCATCTATCCATCTATCCATCCATCCATCCATCTATCCATCCATCTATCCATCTATCTATCTATCTATCACATTAAATTCTATTATCCAAGATTACATCAGTGCCCTGAAATTGTTACCGCTCACTGGGGACAGTGTGATTATTAATTTAGCGTCTTTCTGTGCATTAGGCTCCGTGGGAACAAATCTTCACATATCAGACATTATACAGTTTGGTGCTGACACTGATGGTTTTTTTTTCTACAGGCCCGTTGGGCCCTACAGTCTGAATAACTCGATACAAGTCAAGAATATGTTTAAGATGTCTGACAGATTTTCTTTATCGTTTCATACTGCTCTATATAACGGCACCATCAGCAGGAAATCCGTTCTCCTCGGGGGAAAGTGTCTGCATTAATCACAAGGCTCTTCATGTTGTCTTCTTATTATGCGAGTGCGGTGGGAAACGTGTTCGTGGAATTAGTTTGGTTGAGGGGATGTGAGTGAACAGATGTGGATTTAGATGCTGCTGAGAGAAAAGGAAAGTGTTCATGAAGCGGTCCCTGCACAGCCCACAGCTCAGCTGGTAGGCTCCCTGAGGTGTCATCTCATTGTCGGAGCCAGACTGTGTAGGAGGGCCTATTTCTGGCCTCCCTCTCTCTCTCTCTCTCGCTCTCACTCTCTCGCTCTCTCAATGCAGAAGTCAGCTCAGTCCGTCTCTGCGGTTCTTCCGTCTGTCTGACCGTCATTGTGATGCAGCTTAAGAACGCTCTGACAAGTGAGAGCGGCGGCCAACAGGGATGGCCATCGACTCACGCGGTCTGAGAAATCAATGCTTCTCTCCGAGATTGGTAAATAAGTCGATCAACACCAGTTCATCTTTTCAGTCATTTTCAAGCAACAGTGTCAAATATTCTCTTCGGCGTGAGAATGTTTCCTTTCTCAGTCTTACGTGACGGTAAGCTGGATATCGGTCAGATAAACTGAATGTGCGATCAGTGATTTCTCACTTTTCTCCTGATATCACTCCCACGAAATAATTATCAAATTAAATCTTGACTGTGTTTCGGACACAGACTGATTTATTGTTAAAGCCTCGGCCACATAAACCTTCGTCACAGCAGGAATTAAACTGTTCCGACAAATCATGTAATGGTATCCCTGAAAAGTCATATCCTTTATGTTTAGCAATAACTCAAAACATATGTCATTGATCATTTTCCAATTTAACACATACTTAGACCTTAGTGTGAGGAAGAACTGGATTGATTTGGGGAAAAGGTCGTTTGTATGTTTTTGAAACTAGGGTGCGCTTTATCTCCAAAGGTTTTCGGGACATAATTTCTCAATCAATGGTCCAATTTAGCCCAAATTTGGTGCGTATGAATCGACTGGAGGAGCTCTTATCTTTTAGATGCTGCAATTCACTCTAATTGTTCATATTTTAGTCACAAGAGGGAGCTTTATTAATGTAAAACACTGTTTTTCGTACATTACTTCCTAACTGTTGGTCGGTTTTAGGCCAAATTGGTGCATATAAAGTGATAGGGGCGAACTATCTCGTATATTTGACATTTTTCTTTAAAAGTTCATACTTTACACACTAGGAGGAGCTTTTTTACTTTTACAAAAAAAACTTTTCATTTGTGGAGTTCAATCGTGGGATTGTGTGCACAAAGCAGAGGAGGCGGGGCTTTTCAGGGATATTCCCTTGCTGTCGGGGACGACGGCATAAGCCGAGTTAGTTATTCCTTCAATTAATAGATTAATACATTAATTACATACAGAAGTTCCTTGTGATACCAACCTCAATTCGCCTGTTTTCGCTAAAATATTAAATGTATTAAGGAAGTCGTCAAGGAGATAAATGAAGGAGCTTCATCCCGCTTTCCATTTGGGTGGAGAGTTTACATCGAGAGCCGTCACAGTAACGTAATTTCAGATGATCATCAACTCCACATAAATTATTGCCATTAGTGATTTAATTGTCTTCCGCCTATTTTGTCCCACTATTTAAGTGTATAACACCGTTATCTATCCAGAACTAGAGGTTTATGGTTTCATAAGTTGACTGTATCCTTATTAATACAAAATCAGAAAATGGGATCCTTCAGGTTATGGAGATCTCTGATTCCATTTGGTTCAAATTAAAATGAGCTCAAAGGGACGTTTGACTTTGTGACCCAGAAGGATCCATGATGTCAGTACGAGTTTATTCAAAATAGGAGATATTGACATTTACAGAATAGCCTAAAACAGATGCTATCCTCCCAGACTGTAAGGGTGTATCCCCAAAAGGCCCCACATCCCCTGCTTTGTACAGGCAATTCTCCTGATTAAACCCCTCAAAATGAAATGTCTGGTCCAAACAGTGAGTCTTGGAAATAGGAAAAAAAAGACAATTCTTTACTGTCTTGATTGACAACGACTATCAGGATTATGAAAAATAATTGATATTAATTAACATAAATGTGATCAGACGATTATACAATATTTGTGACATTATTATTATTATTATTATTATATTATGACATTATTATTACAATGACGTCAGTGAGTGGGGTATATCAGGCAGAAAATGAGCATTTTGTCCTTTAGTTGATGTCAAGGGAGCAGGAAAAATGGGTTAGTGTGAGGTTCTGAGCCACAACATCTCCAGAACTTCAGGTCTTGTTGGGCCGTCTCAGTCTGCAGCGGTTCTAAAGGTCAGGTGGTCTAAGGAAGGGCCACTGATGACGGGCTCATGGGCACCCAAAGCTTGATTATGTGTGTTGGGAGAGAAGGGCTAGCCCATGCTGCCTGATCCCACAGAGGAGCTACTGTAGCACACACTGTTAAAAAACGTAATGCTGGTTCTGATGCGAAGGTGTCAGAACCCACAGCGCACCATTGAGCTGGGGAACCTACAAAATATAAGCCAAGATGTTGTAATAATAAGTTTATGAGTGATTGGAGTATATTCCACATACACACATACATGGACTCATCCGTGGAATGGAGGAGGTATCAGGTGTGGTGGTACAATCCGGGGGAATATTAAGGGATATGTCACATCTACATAACTCTCGTATTTAAGGCTTCACAGCGGTTATAACAAATTACTTAAAATGACAATATGCCAAATTACAGTATGAAAGAGTAGTAGTGTTTAAATTGATCTGGTATTGAATAATCTAAAGAAGACTATCAGTTTATTCTGCATGAATCGACTCGAGGAGATCTATTTTGTATGTATCGTATTCTTCAATAGTGTCTATCATGTTCATATAACTGACTTTTTTATAGAAAACAATGTTTTTCCGACATAACTTTTTATAATATTTCATTTGAGGAGTTTTATCAGGTGAATTGCACAACACAGGGTGTTGGGGGCTTTTGGGGTATATACCCTTGCTGGCGAGGACGACACGTTTTGATTCAGTTTTATTCTCAGTAGTTTTAAAGTGAATACAAATTTGTTTTGGGCATTTATTCAAATCCAACCGACAAAACCGCTACAAAGATAGAAATATAAATCATTTCAGAGGGTTTTAGGTTTTTACCCTACTAACATACAAAACAAAAACAAAACAAGAATGACTTCAATCACCAGCAGGTTAGCAGCAGATGTGTGTTGTAACTGTGATACTACAGCATAATGTCAGATTGCTACAGATTCCTGTCTACCACCAGAATGCAGCTTTAAATAGTCTGCAGATTTCTGCCCTGTCTTTGGAAAAGCCAACCGTAGAGAGGCTGATTTTATTTATTTCCTGTGTCTTTCAAGTCATCCTTTAAAAGCCCTCTATTGTCCCTGCCTTTAGGCCAGGAAGATCTGGCTGCCACGAAACCATGTGAGTCACACTCAAACAATGTAATTCTGTGTCCTGTCCTCTCCCCGCCGCTCACTTCTCCACAGACGTTACCCTTGAACCAATAAGGCGTTGACAGCAAGTGACCCACATTTGCTGCCCTCACATGACGGGGGGGGGGGGCGCTTTTAGTGGCAAGGTGAATAAGAATGTCCAGGAGGGATTTTTCTCGCCTGCTCCCAACTTTAAGGCCGTCTGTTTTTGCTTTGTGTCATAGATGTGATGGACCAGCAGAGGGTGCTGCATTCAGGATGCTTGGTCTCAGGGGTCCGTACGCCCCCCGTACGCCGCAACAGCAAGCTTGCCAGCCTGGGACGCATCTTCAAGCCCTGGAAATGGAGGAAAAAGAAAAACGAGAAGCTGAAGCCAAGTGAGTGTGGCGGTAAACTCCCGCTGGTTTGGGACCATTGAGGAATCTGAGCACAGATAAAAAACATTACTGCTTCACATGTTTCAATCAGTGGACCGGATTAATTAGTGTTTTTATGTGGTTTAGACGTGGAGAAGAAGACAGCTGTACGACAGAAGAGAGATGACCTCGTCAGGAGGAGCCCCGGGGAGCTGGAGACAGGTGCAAAATGAGATATGAACACACACACACACACACACCTCCAGGCTGATCTCAGTTCACTTGTTCAGCCACCTGATGCCTAACTCTCCCCTGTCCTCTTCCTGTTTCTCCATTGACAGAGTCAGATCTCGCTTGCGGGGGTAACGGTGAAGATCCAGACACCCCGACTTACTCTGATGGCGAGGACAGAGAGGAGGAGCCTGTGGCACCACTGGCCAGCACCAGTGAGGACCTGGGCAGCGATTTGGAAGCTTCAACAGGTGCGGTCCAGTCAGACCATTATGGTCTGAGAGAGAAGCTTCAGAAAGTAAAGAGAAGAGAGTTAACCCTTTAATGTCCTGCTCCACTGTTTGGTTGATCACATGTTGGGTCATGACTTCTTATTGAAGAATGTGAACCACTTTACTTAACCTGTTCAGAATGTGACCCAATGGCAAAATGTACATGTTCAAGAGTAAATGGTACCAAGGGTGGAGCCCTGGAGGTCACCAAAGGTCAAAGGGGCCACCAAGGAGGGGGTATTTACTATGACTATGGAGAAAGTCCTATTCCATGGGGATTTTTGTGTGTATTAAAGCATGTGTGGACTTACTAAACAGAATTATATCTAAAAAAATCTATAAAATTTATTAGGTGTAAAAATTATTTTCTAAAATCATTTGTTACCAAAATGTTGGGCCAATCTACTTAAAACTGTTTTCCATCTAATACAAAATGTCATCACAATATAATATTATAATTTTTTTTTTACTGTTTAAAGACATGCCTGAACAAACAATTTGTCATTTTATATAAAATTTAGGGATACTAAGATATGAAATGAGTAAATATGAAAATAAATGGAAAACTGCATTCGGTAAAGGTGCAGCTTTAACCCAGAGTTAGACGTCATGTCTCATGTTGTCCACTAGGTGGAGACATACACTTCTTAATCAAACCGAACTATTCTTTCTCTCCAGTGCAAGATATCACCGAAGATACTAAGACAGCGGGTGACCCCTGCCAGAGTGAAGACGGAGAAGATGATAGCACCTCCCTTAGCGACCCCAGTGATGAGCAGTCGGTGGAGAAGGTGGAGCCTATTGAGGTGAAACAGGAAGTGACAGTGGCTCAGCCTCAGAGACTGGCCATTACCTCTCCTCCATCCAACCTGCCAGTCAAACTGCTCACCAGGCTGGGCAGCCTAGATTGTGAGTTCACCAAGAAACCCTGATGTAGATTCTCGCCATGTTTGCTGAGGCAGGGTCTCACTCAGATGCTTTTTTTCCCCAGGCGCTCCTCCAGTGCCTGTTAAGAAGTCCCCAGCCACCTTACCCAGGAATTTCACACTTCCCAAAGACACTCATGGATCCCTGTTGAGGGGCAGGATCTCCACGCCTACTGGGTCCCCCCACCTTGTGACACTACACCCACAGCTGCCCCCTAGCTGCATCATTGAGGAACTGCACCGAGCCCTGGCCTCCAAACACAGGCAGGACAGGTCAGATTTACAATTTGAATAGCTTTATTATCTCTGTCCAAGAGCTTAAATTATCCAGTTTGTTTGTTTGCTGGAATACAGTAGAGGTAATTCATTCATTCATTCTTATGACGGTTTGGACATATGACATGAAAAAACTCGCTAAATATCGGAGTGGATCCAAATAAAACGAAATAGCCTGGAATTTTGGCCTTCTTCTTAAACAGTGGGAAATTGCAAAGAAAATATTTTTATTTTCATCCATTATACAAAAACTACATTATACAAAAACTACAACTGATTGGTTGAGCGGGCATTGTCCCTAAAAAGGACAGACTGGAAGAAGAACTATTGCATTTTGAAGTAGATCCAGATGAAGGGGTGGGTTCATGATTCCCTTTTATTCTCTTTAACCCCGAGGCCGGTGCGTTAACTCATAAAGTTGAGGACAGATCCTCGTGAAACTTTTATTAGAGAGAGGAATCAGGGTTGGGAGCATGTGATGACATTTAAGAAAGAATCTGCCCAGCGGATCAGGAAACTCTTGAGTCTTCTGTGGTAGCATTTCCCACTGTGACTGAGTTCCAGGTGTTTTTCATCCTGCTTACAGAATCAGAATGTAAGTTGTGGGAAATATCCATCTTTTGAAGGGAACGCCCAGTCTTGATGTATGTTTTCACTCTTTATCTTGTTTTATAACATGATATATATGATTAATACTCAGTGAAAAAGCAAAAATATAATTAAACTTAATAAACTTACTATGATAATTAATAAATAAATGACGTGATGTGAAGCCTGAGAGTCCATTGAAAGGACATTTGCAAAAATATAGACGCTTAAAGACAACAATTGTTTATATTACACTGACAAAACATCAACGTAATAGACTGACACAAAGCAGAGAGCACAAAATTTCATCACCAGAAGTCTTGCTTTATTTAACTAACAGTATACAAGTCAAAGAAATTCAAAGCTGTTTCAAAGCAGCACGACTTCTTTTTCCTAAGAATTTTGCATTTTTTCGAGCTAAGAATTCACTAATTGATTAAGAGTTTTGCTCGGCTCCAAATAAAAACATAAAAGTTTAAAAGGTGCATTTTATTTTGAAAAATAGATGTGATATACATTTATTCAATTCCTATTTTAATTCTGTTATCATGCCCAAGAAGCAAATTAAAAGATCAAAAAGTGCTATCAATGCAAAAAAAACAAAACTCACCTGACATACCATTAATATTTGTCACATGACCTCATCCAACAAGAGAAGGAGGTCATGGGATCGGTGCCATTTTGTTGTGGGACAGCTCTAACTATTTTGAATGGATGTAAATTATTTAGTAGAAAGTTTGCTCTTGAGGCCAACAGGTGATTCTGAGTTTTATGCGGTCGATGTAACGGATCCACTGGGATTAATAGTAAAATAGGTGGATTAGTAGATTCACCTGGCGGACGACTGACCTCCTCTAATGTCCTCTAGTTACATTTGTAATCCCACAGATTAAGTCTGTTCCTGTTCTCCATGAAGGGGATTTGATACCTGTGTCTGCTTTGTTTATCAATTTTATTAACATGACAAATATTAATGGAGCAGTCCAACGTAAGTTTCATTATTGTGTTGGACCAGAAGAAGGTCCGGCAGCATAAAGTTAAGGGAGTTCAACAGATTTGGATGCGGGAATTCTGAAATCACCCAAAGCATTAGTCACTAAGACACTAATGATTAGTGTAAGAGATAATACTCTGTGTTTTATGTTCCATAAATGTAGTTGGTTGTTTGTTTGTTTACTTACTTACATCCCCATTAGCTTGTTGAGAGCAGAAGCTACTCCTCCTGCGGCCTTCAAACTTTACATGAAGCTCTAAGAAACATACATTCACACTAATCACTTTTCAGCAAAACCTGCAACAAAAATTATAAAATTTAAATAAATTAAACTCAAAAATACTAAATCAGCGCCAACTGAATTCTTTATGTTCTTACCAAAAAATCTTATAATATCACCCAAAACAGACATGGTGTATTCGTACACAAACCATACTTATTGCTTACTGATCAATAATTATGGTTTGTATTAGTATATCACTGATTTCTTTTAAATTTGACTCTTCAAACAATTTCCCTTAAACCAAATGTATCATTTTGACGGCTTACCAACAACATGTAAACATTTGTAAGAAAATAAATCTGTTATTTATTACAAGAGGTTGCTAATTTTATCTCACATTTCTGTTTTAAACTTTATAAATGTCCCTCCTGTAACAAGATTAGACGATGAAATCTATTCATTCTGCAAAATTTTGTACCAAGTCTTCGTTTTAGGATTTCTTTCATATTGAATCAATAGGAAATTAAATTCCCCTTTTTTCACCCGCACAGCAAAAAAAACCCAAAAACAGTTGAAATAAAAAAAGCCATTTTCAAATATAAATTATTCATTTAATTTCTGTAACCGCTTATACCTCAGGGTTGTCCTTGTTGACATTCGTTCATCACAGCGGACAAACAACAAACAACCATTCATGCTCTCGTTCACACCTACGGGCAGATTAGAGTCAGCAATAATGATAATAATTAAATTAGCTTTTATTTTGACAGTAGAGTTAAGATAGTTTTACTTGGCTAGGATTTTTTTTAAATTCTAATATTCCTGACAACTATAGACCATAATGGTCCTTATAACTAGACATAAAAGTAAACTTTTAAGCAACGTGTTTTTATTACAAACCATGAAAACTCAGTTATTTAAGATAGATTAAAGTTAACGAACCTTCTCCCACGACTGAAGATTCTGAAAACAAAATGAAAAGGAACAATCTCCATTAATACAAAATTCTCTTACCACACTTGTGGTCTACATCAGCTTTCATCGATGTCAGTTGCGATTAGAGATGTTAAGCTCCTCCCTCTGGACAAACCAACTGCTGAACATATTGATTACCTTAATCTCTTGCATTATTTAATTCAAAACAACTCAAATCTGCGTTACTTAATTAAAGTTTACCTCACGTCCAGTCATATTTCAGTGATATATCTTCACAATCATATCACGATCCCATCAATAATATGAATTACCCTCCAATCTAAATAGAAATGGTTTAGTCCAGTAACCATTTACTGATGAAGACTCAAGTCTTCATCAGGAGAAGACTTGAGTCACTGATGTTTGACGATACTTGACTCCATCAGACACCATAAACTACAGAGAACTAAAATGAGACAGAAATGCAACAAACCATAATTTACAATTTGAACTATTCCAAAAATACATATGACCATAAACTCAAACATTAGACCAGAAATACACTTAGCAGGTTAACACTTTAACCTGCTGGGGGACTAAGAAAGGATTTCTTGAAGCTTATTGACCTGGATCAGTTGATAACTTCAGACTTTCATGAAATGTTTGGTCCATAAAGAGAGAGAGTTGCATGATTCGGCCTTTAAAGGTTGCTCTCTGAACAGGAAGTGACACGTTTGCTACTCAGGAAGTGACACGATGATTTGTACAGTAGAATCAAAAACATGTTTTGGTTTGAAATAAACATTCAAATGCAGAAATAAGAGTTAAACAACTTATGAATAAGATAATTATAAATAATTTTTTATTAGTTTAATGATAATAATTATAATTATCAGTTAATTTAATAAATCCAGACATTCAAAAACAATGTTTCAGGCTAAGAAAGACGGAAATATATAATAAAAGAAAAAATATATTTCTCTTATGTTTTGTTAGTTATGGTGTGATTGAGTAATTAATAATATACTGTAGTGCCTGCATTCAGGTATATATAATATTTTCTTAAAATAAGAATTTTCTTCATTTCAGACAAGATTCAAGATTAAAAATTATTTTCATTCAGACGATCCACCACAAAATTAAGGTGCATTTTGCGCCGTCACAGAAAAAGAACAGCACAAAAGTAAAAAGGCAAAAACGGTAATAGATAAAAAAAATTATATATACCGAGATTAGCAGTCTGTACATAAAGTGCACTGGTCAAACCACATAAAAAAATACTATAGTAAGTGTAAACATGAATTTATTAAATTGCACATAGCATGATATAAATATATATATATAAATATAAACATATATATATAATACATCATAATGACAATTTTGTTTTATCATTTTCCAGAACCAGGGCTTTTTCTTCGAAACTTTTAATTTTTGCAGCGCTTTTCCTTGGTTTGTGGTTGACGGAGGTTGCAGGGATAAATCCGGCATCAATATATTTCTGGCACATTTATTCATGGCACGTCCCTGCTGTCCAGCTACACTCTGTGGTTGCTTCATGGTCATTCGCACCTTCCAGCCTTTCAGCGAGAATTCTTCTGGCCGTGATCGGATCTGATAAAGTTGTGACTGACAGGCTTCTCATGTGACGTGTGATCTCTAGTTTCCAGACGAAGGAGGCGCGCTCGTCGCTGAAGCGCCGGCTGGACGGCCGTCTGTCCCGCGCCTCCAGCTCGGAGAGGGAGGCCGGCGTGGCTTCAGAGAGCAGGAAGGAGTCCGACGAGAACAAAGAGAACTGGCGTCTGGATGAATACTTGAGTGACCAGGACAGCTGGAATGAGTCGGTGATCTCTGGTAGGTCCTCTGACCGCGGCGACCGCTGCCTCTTACTGTACAAAGCCCCAAAAGCTGGGCATCCTGCCAGAGGATAATGAAGCATCGTAATCTCTGCTGATATTTGTTTACAGTCAGAGCATGACAGGAAGTGCACAGCAGCGATGATGAATAACAGACTCACTGGTGTTAAGTTTCAGCGGCCCGTCAACATCTGCTCTGGTGGCCTAATTCTTGGTGGTTCATGTGGGTCACTGGTGCGCCGCCATCTGGGATTGACATGTCTGTGACTCTGAGAGGAGAAACGGTTAAAAGTTAAACTGTGGGGTTATGATGGACGGGAGACCGGGGGCGCGCCGCCACACTGTAAAAAAAGAAGAAGAGGTGAGGACGACTTAAAATTTAAAGGCAGGAGCGCCTCAGGATGAGCTGGAGAGGGTTGCTGGGGAGAGGGATGTCTCGGAAGGCCCTTCTTAGCCTGTTGCCACAGCGACCAGGTTGATATAAGCGGGAGAAGATAGATGGACAACAATGCAGCAGTCCAACAGAGAGGTAGTTCCGTAGTCTAGGAAACATGGATTCTGTTCTCTACTACAGAATTCTGAAGGAGAATGTCAGGTCATCAGTCAGTGGCATGAACCTGCAGCAATAATCCCAGGCAGAAGAGTCAGTCCCCCCACAGTTTAATCTGCTAAACTGTGGCGCTATTGACTTTCCATATTGTCGTCGATAACAGGGACCCTGCCGCGCAGGATGAGGAAGGAGCTGCTGGCTGTGAAGCTTCGGAACCGGCCCAGCAAGCAGGAGCTGGAGGACCGCAACATCTTCCCCGTCCGCAGCGACCAGGAGCGACAGGAAATCCGTCAGCAGATAGAGATGAAGCTGGCCAAGTGAGTGACTCTTTCAGGACCCTCATCCACCATTACTCCCCCCCCCTGTCAGGCCTTTCTGTGTTTCATCGCTCCCATCCCATCTTCGTTGTCTTTAGCAGATGTTCTGTTTGGCCGCCGACACCACCTACTAAATGCTCAGTACCTGACTTTTAACAATAATGTAAATCTGGAATATCACTTTGATGTTTCTGTGGATGTCTGCTGTTGATCTGTTGATGCAAGAATAAACCCACTTAGGATAAACCCACCTAAACTCAGTTTACATAGGACCATCCAACTAACGCCTCCCTGTAATGGGAATCAAAATAAGAGTTAGTTTTGGGGACAGGTTTTGGTTTTAAGAGTCGTACTATTGTGCCGATATAATAATACCAACCGAAAAACTAGGCCTACTCTGTTGTCCCTGACAACAAGGTTATATCCCAAAAAAAAGCCCCACAAAAAACTGTGATTTTCATGAAAAAGCTCCCCCAAGTGAGTAAAATAGGAACTATTAAAGTGAGATCTTACATATACGCGATAGATCTCCTTGAATTGATTAATATGCACCAATTTTTTGGCTAAATCAGACCGAATTGATTTAAAAAATGATGTCCAGAAAACGTCTGGACAGATTTGTGCAGCTCTATAACACATCATTGCTGTGTTCTCTCGTGTTATGAAGACCGTTATGAAGAACGTCAAAGAGGATTAGGACAGCGTCACCTCATATTTATACCCCGGTCAAACAGGAAGTCATTGTTCACCACTGCAGGGGAACCTGGAAATATAAAATAGACTAGAAATATGCTTCAGCTACCTTTTACTAAATGGCACATTTATTTTTTTTAAGTCAAGAATGTAATGTTTCTTTATTATCTACAGTAAAAGTTTAGATTTTTTTGAGTAATTTGAATTAAAGCTCATGGGTATAAATGTTTTTTTGTACCCCGTTTTAGTCATTTCTTATTTGGTTTATTCTTTTAAAAGTTTTCAGGCCATGGGGCTTATTTTATTTTGGTAACCAGTCATAACAAAATAAGCTTCCTGGTGCCGATTGATTAGTGCTCCTTTAGTTTTAACGGTTTGGTTATAAATATCAAAAATGCAACCATGGAAAACGATGGCGAAAGATTCTAAAACAGGCAGCAGTTGAGCACAAAGTATAAAAATAATAATAATAACTAATAATAATAATTCTTTTTTGAGCCTCTGCCACATAACTGAAAGACTTTGGGTTCTTTGTTAATATATATACAAAAAAAACTATTTGAGTGACTGTAAATCGATAATAATTTCAGAAGTTAATTTTCCTCTCCCTCCCTCTGAAGCTCACATCTGAGTAGAGCTTTCATCACGAAGAACTGAGTGCAGGGTAAAGCCTCTTATTACCTCATAACCAGGGCACAGGTGCCTGAGCCCCCTGTGTTTCTATAGAGCCCCCGCTAAATCCAGCGGAACCCATGCCAACCACCCTTTACTTAAAGGGCACCTGTGGAGTCTTTGACCTCGTGTTTTATTTATGAGTGGCTGCTTATTTTGTTCATATGAAAACTGGAACACGGCGTCTGTCGCTCTAGACATCTGTCTATTGTGACCTTTTTTAAAGTATTGACTGTGCCACAGATTAGCCTGTTAATCAAAGAGCACCTGCGAAACCCCACAAACATAAAATGTTGCTATTCGCACTAACTAAACCTCAACTCAAACAACTTTATTGTCATTTTACTACACAAATTTGTTTCAGTGCAGAGTGAGAGAGCATTTCCATGGTCAGTAGAGACAAAGTGTCACCAGAAAAAGCTCAGAGGGTTGGAACCTCTGTAACAAAGATAGACACTCTTATAATCAGAATCATTAATAAATGCTTTATATAGGAAAAAAATCATGCTGATTCCTCCTTGAGTTCATGAGCTATTGCCAAAAAACCTCCCAAAGTACGCTACCCCTCAATGGTCGAGAAAGGTTAATTATGACGTCACCAAATATTTTATTATCTCTTGGAATAACTAAAACCTTCCTCTGGGTAGAAATTCATCCAAATTCGCACTGTAAAAATTTAAAACACAGTTAAAGTGACCAGTAGCGGTATAGCTGAATGTGTAGTAAAGGTGTAATAGATGTGTAATAGAAGAAAAAGCGGTTTAATGGTGGGTTGAATGTTTATTGATTCTATCAAACGGTTTCAGTCTTAATATTCCTGCAGCGTTTGCCAGATGGTACGAGCTCAAACAGCTTATAGAGAGGCTGCGAAGCGTCCCTGACGATGTTTCTTGCCCTATTCAGGCATCGTTTATCGCAATTTCTGTGAATCATTTGACCTCATCCTATATAGTCTGCAGATGAACATTTAAGAATCACAGCAGGGTGTTCCTCGTCCAGGTGGGGTTGTCTAAGATCTGCACTCAGAACTGAACTTTCTGATAGCTGCTATCTAGAGTCTAATCACACATTACTAATAGCCTCGAGTGAAACGTAGAGAGATTTTTCTGGGTCAAGCTGTGTGATTTTTGGAACCGGATGTTCTCAAAGGCAGAGGAAGAATGCGACATAGAGCTTGATCTTATTTCTCGCGTTATACAAAGGACCACAGGCTGTCGCCTTGGTAACTTTGATAAGCTTAGCATTTCAATTTTGCTTTTTTTTGTTGTTGGTTAAAACAATGGCAGGTTGTGCTGTCGGGGATTATACAACACACATACGATGGAGAGGAGGGTTCACTCGTGTCTGAGAATGCAGTCACAACAACAACTGTTGTCTAAACACGGGGAAAACACCAAAGTAATGTGGCTGCTTTCCGGTTCATGCCGGTTGAGTAGACTCCTCCTGAGTCTGACATTTTAGCCTCACAGTGAGGTGAAACTGTGTTGTTGTTGTTGTGTGTTATTTTGTTTTTCATACCTTTGGTAAAACAGGAAAATGTGTTAAAAGCCTATTAGTGAAACCTTCACACCTGACTGTGAGCCAAGCACTGCTGAGGGCTCTAATTGGACGCTGACCCTGTTTCACCTGACAATTTAGGTTAAAACAGAAGCTGCTCTGCTCAAGATGTCATGGATAAATAGCAGATTGCTAAAAAGTGGGAAGTCATTTCAGGCAAGAGTGCCTTAAACGACTCTTGGCAGCAGAAATGACTGCTAGTCTCTGTATAAAGCACATTCAACGGGGTGCATTCAAGGGTTCGCTAAGACTGCAGGTACAAACATAACTGTTCTACTGCTGCAGCGTGTGATGGAGAATATGAACTTGTTGGCTGAGCATATCAGCAACAATGCTAATCAGCCCCTTTAAGTTATCCGTTATATTCTTATTTCTGGTTATGACGTACGACCTCTGAATAATTTATATATGTTTCTTTCACATAATAAAACCTGTTATGGTTTTTGCATGAGCATTGAATGAGCGCACAGTTTTTATCCCGCTTCATAAATTTGTTATGCTATGCTATGCTAACTCTACTAAACCTCAACAATAGTCAAACAATAGTTTTATGTTTTCTTGACTTACACTATTTTTATGTTCTAGTGGCCTTTGGGTAAGACAAACTAAATAGGTCATCGGTCTGGGAACATGTCTGTTTTGTTTTCACCAGCTATAAAATGTTATCTTAATCCTCACTCCACGCTTCCGGAAGTGCCTTCTCTCTGTGTCGGTCCAATCATTGGCAATTTCTTGCTTCTCGATAAAACTCACAAAGACATTTTGGTTCCTTTCTCACTTAATGTTATGTATCCTGCTCATCTCTTTGGTTGAGCACATTTTGAGTCACATTTCTGAGTGAAAAATGGGACTGAACCCATTTATAATATGACCCAGGGGCAGAATGTATATGTGAGACAGTAAGGGTCCAAGGATGGACCCCTGGGGGACACCACATGTCAACTGGGGCAATGGCTAGTAAGAACGTAGGACTTATTTTTGGCATATTAAAGTATTTGAGGACTTACTCAACAGAATTACGTAATTTTAAAGAACTAAAAAAGTCTAATAAGGGTCAAATCGTTTTCTAAAAACATTTTGCCAATCCAATTAAAATGGAATATTTTCCATAAAACACAAAGCAAGTTAGTTTTTTTTTTACTGTTTAAAAACGGGCTTCATCAAACCCATTGGATGAGGAAATTAAAGGGTGAAAATCATCTATTTAACTTCTTATAATATGGATATTTTATGTTTCAAGTTTTCACATTATTAGAATGAGAGGTTTCGAGCAGTAATATCAATTTGGGATTCAACTTTTTTATTCAGGATTTAATCACCTGTTGTATGAATAATAATGTTCATTTGCAGCTTGGGTCGCGTTTGAGATGAGAGATTAGTTAATAAAAGTCAAATAAGTAGATGTGAGCATTCAGTTCTTTAAAAAGTCTTTGAATAATGGAGGATTATGGGTATTCCTTTCAATTTAAAAGGAATCCTGTTATTTTTCGTCTATTTTTCTTTACTGTCTGTTTATTTGCTGTTTGGTGGATATGTTATAGTTAAATTGAGAGAAAATGAAGTGTGTGAATACTCCACATGAACTCAGATGAAAAGTCATCAATCTTATTAAAGTATTCTTTTATAGAAAATATAAAACTCGTCTCATTTGTCGCTCTCATCCATTTTTAAGGTGCTAATTTTCATCCACTTCAAAAAAAATCAGAAGAGGATCAGAAAGGTCCCACCATCACTAGGGGGCATCAAGAGATGACATAGGGCTTGAATTTTACTACATGGTCTTCCAGACCATGAAGTCTTCCAGACTTCCTTCCCTCGGAAACAAGTGCCAGTGGCATTCTCCTCAAACAGAAGTTACTAGGGGGAGAAAATACTCCATTAAAGGTGAAAATATTGATTGATTACTCAACCAAAAGTGACAAAGTTCAGGCTCTGGAATGTAACCAGAGTGTAAACGAAAGAAAGGAGCACTTTGAAGTATATTTACACCTAATCGAACTTCATGTCATAGTCATATAATATTGCTAAATTATTAATTTAAGGCATTCGCAAGTTTATTTCCACTTCTGATGCTGCAGTCACGTCTTTTTATTTGAAATTTTGTGCATATATTTCGGGTGAATTTGGTCTTTTTACATGTTTCACATTTGTTTCTTCTGTTATCTGTTAATATTCATTAATGGTCAGGACCACGGATCATCTGTTAAATGCATTACCGTCCCTTAGATTTCAAGCTGAAATCAACCTTGATTTAAATAATAATTTCAATAATAAAATAATCTAGTAAAGAGTCTGTCTTAAAAATGTAAGTTGATACGGTGACCCTTAAATACAGTTTCATATGATTCTTCATCTAAACCACAATTTGTTGCTCAACCTGCTTAAGACTGAATATGAAAAATATGTTTTTTAATTACAGTTTTTCATTTAAATGCATCTTTTTCATCATTTTCCTTTCATCTATGTAGTTATAAATGAATTTAATTACAATTAGACACTACAGAACTATTTTAGTGACATAAATCTACAATGATGCTATGAAACATCTGCATTCATCTGTATATTTATTTTTTTAACCATTTGTTGTGTGGGATGAGACTCAGACACAGGGGAACTAGACCTGATGTAAAAATATTGTCAATTTTGAACTAAAACCTGAGAAATATTTAGATACAAACTAGCAAAAAAACGTTTTTAAGCCATAGGTAATTTTCCAGTAGAAAGCAGGCCAACGCTGTCTTCCCTGACAGCAAAGGTATATTCCTGAAAGCCCCTAATCCCCTGCCTTATTCAATTCTGCAAATGAAATGTGAAGTTACGTCTGGAAAAAACGGTGTTTTTCATAAAAAGCTCAGTTCTAGTGAGTTAAATAGAGATACACCTCCTTAAGTGGAATCATATGCACCAAATTGGACTAAAAATTTGGAAGTTATGTCCGAAAATGGTGTTTTTCATTCAAAAAAAGCCCCTCAGGGGGTAAAATATGAACTATTAGAGAAAAATATGATTTATACAATGTAGATCTCCTTGAGTCGATACATCTGCACCAAATTTGGAAAGTATGGCCCAAAAACCTTTGGAGATAAAGCGCCCCTAGAATAAGAAATATAGAACCAAACTTTCTCAAAATCAATCCACTTCTTCCTCGCACTAAAGCCTATATGGGTATAAAAGCTGAAAATCATCCATTGAATGTTTTTTGAGTCGTCGCGTTAAAAGAAAGGGTCTGCGGCGGCCGTGATGATAATTCCATAATTTCCCTGACTTTTCTTTCAGATATAATAATAATAACAGAGAGTATTAGTCATTACATAACCTTTGGAACGTAAAGATGAGTCATTGAGCTCCGTGGAGATTGGACTCCTGTGAGTCCTGGATGTGGTTTCGCGACATAGCCATTACCGTCACAGGTCACAGATGCTCATTAGAGACATGAAGGCCGAGCTGATGGAGTTAGAGCGCCGCTCGCCGCTCTGGTCCGACCGCGCTGAGAAGAAACCAGGCCAGCATGACTTTGATGAACCCTAATGAATTTACAGTAAAGCCTTTTACACCCTTGCTTCTCGACTCGACTGTGAGAGATGAGCCAGGCGGGTTGGCATTTGGACAGCACAAACAGTTGCTCATGAGCGTCTTTGAGCCTGGCATCATGTTCTTCCATGTGCGTTTTTCCTACGCCCTCTCCCAAAGGCATTTCACAGATGCTTGTCAATCTGGGCGGCCAAAGTATCTGCGTCTGATGTATGTGACGTTGTTGCAGACCAAAAGCTGCTCCCAGCACCAGGCGCTCCATGTGAGCCTCGCCATGTGCACACGGGCAAATTCCAGCGGGTAACTGCGGAATAACGGGAGGTCTTTATGCAGCATGAGCCTCAATACTGAACACGCCAGAGAGGATACTGGGAACACTTTGTCCTGAAGTCTGGATGGGACAGCATGAGACCGAGCTCCATCCCAAACTCAAACTTCTTATGTACAATGAAGTTGTGGTTAGCCTTGTCTAATGAAAAGAGGAAGCAATCAATTTTTTGTCACATAGGGAAGTGGGCCTGCGGCATGCTGGGATATGGACAGTATGTAAACAATGACGGGAACGGACAGAGGTCAGAGCAGTGACACGAGTTCCCTGCTGTTGATAGAGTTCACTCAATGTCTTACATGACTGCAGCCTTTTATCCAAAACCACTCCGAGTGTTTTTTGGTGCACTCATAAAAAATAAAAAAAAAATTCAACATCTTACACTTAATTTAATTATTTAAAACTTCAATTCATAAGTCAGACTCAGAAATACCAAATTTAATTAAAGTTACAAGCTGAAGAGATTTCTTTACCACCATCAACGAGTTTCTTTTTACTCCGCATGATAAGACCCCCTGAAAGAAAAGAAAATCTATTTTTGAAAATTCTTTAATTAATATTCTTTCAAAAAACTTTTTTATTGTCACACAATTTTACCTTAAAAAACCCCAAAATTATAACAAAGTTAGTAAATATTTCTATTATTATTGGGGCACGACTCTGAATTTATTTTACTCCTGCAGTGTTTTAAGACAAACATTAAATGTAAATGTTTAAATATAAATAATATGATATAAGAGAATTAAGAGAATTATTGATGATTTAAAAAAAAAGGACTTTTCCACACTAGTTAAGTATTTACTACTTAAATGAATAAATTAGACTCAAAGATACTTCATTTAATTTAGGTTATTATTTGAAGTAATATAAATTCATCAATAATTGTATTTTTTTACAGTGCATGATTAGACCCCAAAAGCATAAAAAAAAGGGAAATTCCATATTTGGAAATTCTTCATATTCCAACTTAAACTTTAGACTCAATGGGATTGTGTGTTACAAGTGAACAAATTCTTCTTTTCTTTTTACAGTGTATGTCAAGGCGGATCAATAAGTGATGTTAGGAAGGTAAGATTAGATTGCAGTGATTGGACAGTAGGCGTCAAGCGGTGTCGGTTAATCATCGTCTGTTGCTGATACATGGAGATCTGATCTATAATCCAGTTTAAAAATAAAAGAGAAGTCATGTTTACATCCTGTATTAAATTCTAGATGGAATTACTCAAACCTGGAAGGGCCCTCAGCGGAGCACATACCTCTGGCAAGGCTCAACAGTTGCTTTTAATTAAATTAAAGCCTAATCCTAACTCCTATTATTAACATCATTTAATCAAGCGTTTCATGTCAAATCTGGCAGCTACTGCGTCTGCGGCTGAAATATCTGCCTTGTGGATTTTCCGTATTTTGATGTCCTCATGGAAGTTCAATACATTTCTTATGGGAGAGAAAAGGAACTGTTTGTGTTGTTGACGGAAAAAGGCTTATTTTAGCTTCACACAGAAACTGGGCTGTGCAGGCGAGTCAAACTACCTTTGTAGTCTCAAACGTCTCTGTTGGTGTTATTTTTATTTTATTAATATTATTATTATTATTATTATTATTATTATTATTATTATTATATTAGTATGGGGCCTTAATGTCCTCTACAAGGAAAACAAAAATAAAACAATGGAAAAATGATTTCTTTGCATATTTTCTGTCATTAATTTAATATCTTAGACACTCTAAATTTACAATAAAATAATTTTTTTCAAATAGACACACCATAAAATTTTATTTTCATTCTATGGTAAATTGTCATAAATGTAGACATTTACCATAAAATGACAATTTGTTTAGACTTGTAAAATTATTTTGATGATGAAAATATTCTGAGTGCAACGTTTCGGTAAAACATGTCTTTGGAAAACTATTGAACCCTTACTAGACTTTTTTCTGGTTGTGCTCTGCATATCGGTCTGGCATAGGTTTCACATCAGTTGAGCTGTTGGCCGAAGAAAAACATTTAAAGTGGGAACTTTAAATGTTGGCAGACTGGCAGGAAAAGGTAGACAGCTAGTTGATATGACGGAGAGAGGGAAAGTAGATATACTGTGTCCAAGAGACCAGATGGAAAGTCAGCAAGGCTAGAAGCATTAGAGGAGGGTACAAACTGTTTTATCATGGAGTTGATGGGAGGAGAAGGATGCTGGAGATGGAGATACCAGGAAGGAGAAAAAGGGGAAAACCAAAGAGACGACTTCCGGATGTGGTGAGAGAGGACATGCAGTTGGTTGGTGTGACCCAGGCAAATGAAGAAGAAAAGGGCAAGATGGAAACAAATGATCTGCAGTGGCGACCCTTAAAGGGAAAAGCTGAAAGAAGTTGAAGAAGAAGACACATAATTCTCATAAGTCCACACATGCTCCAAAGATCAACAGCCATAGTTCATGCCTCCTCCTTGATGGCCCCTTTGACATGTGGTGTCCCCCAGGGCTCCATACTTGGCCCCTTACTCATTCGGCATACTTGCCAGTTCATATTATAAACGGGTTCAGTCACTTTTATCACTAAGAAAAAGGTAGTAGTGACTCAAAATGGGCTCATCCAAACCATTGAGTAGGACATGAAATGGTTAAGGATTTTCAAAATAAGTCTTACTCCCTGTTTGTGCAGCACTTATAGTACCTGAGGATCACATGTGACTTAGAAATGACTCCCTCCTGTCTGTAAGTCATGTGGTGCATTCGTACAGGATAAGTCAAGACAGACAAACAACCGTTCATGCTCATATTCACTTAAGGGCAATTTAGAGTCACCAGTTCACATTTAGCCTATAGTTCATGTTTTTGGACTGTTGGAGGCCGCCGGAGTTCCCGGGCAGAACCCATACAAACACAGGGAGAACAAGCAAACTCCACCCAGAGAAGGTGCAGCGGAGGTGGATTTACCACGAACCTTCTTGCTGGGAAGCAGCTGTGCTACTGCCTGAAACAGTATTTTGTCATATCCTTCACAGCTGTCATCATTTGGCCAGGAAAAAGTCCAAAAAAGAAAGCAGAGAGGAAAAAAAAAATAGAACCCAAATCACTGGGATGCCTATTTACGTGAGACTAAAATTATCACATGAACTATGGGTTTGGTTAAATATGGTAGGTAGTTTTCTCTTGAGTTTTTACTTTACAAATTACAGGCATGGTGCATTCACACCGGATTAATACCACACACGTACTCTGCAACTTTTACATATGACCTCAGGTCCCCCGGTAATACTGACCCCGTGTGACCTGGGCGTTAGAGTCTGAGGAGGCTGACATGACCGACTGACTCATGTGTGTTTCCGATTAGATGAGTCGACGCACGTAAACACCGGGTCAGAAAAGATCACAAGTCATGTAAACAGAGGACCGACATTGCAATTCGGAAAGGTTTAATTCGGATAGGAGAATAGTGTCTCATTCAAACGCCCCTTTTTGAGTAGTTCAAACAAGTTACCATAAAAACCAGCCAATAAACACCAGAGTAGTTCTTAACGTTTCTGGTGGAGTTAATTCACGGTAAGGGAATCTACTCTGGGCTTTACTTTATATTTCAGAATCTGACTGATGTTTTTAAGGTGCACCAGGTATATATCATCAAATACATTCTATATAATACAATATATATGCTTTAGATAAGATTTCATGTCATGTTAGATTTTAGAAAATACGGTAACATTTAGGATGCCTGAGGAAATGAAAGTAGAACATACTTCATGAGAGACACAACACGGGCTTTTTCACCATTTTCACAAGAAGTCAAAGAAACACTACACTGTGTCGGGATGTTTTTAATTATCAACCTAGCAAGTGTGGGCGTCAACAGATGCTGACTGTTTCAGAATGCCAGATAATCCATCCATCCATATTCTTTAACCACTTATCCCATGTATGGTCGTCTAGAGGGGTCGGAGCCCCTCCTATCTGACATGGGGTTTGAGGCAGGATGCATTCTGGAAAGTTTGCCAATTCACTCACTTTCACACCTACGGATAATTTGGAGTCACAAGTTTACCCGTGCTGCACGTTTTTGGACTGTGGGAGGAAGCCGGAGTACCGGGAGAGAACCCACGCACACGCAGAGAGAACTGCCAGATAATCAGAGGGATAAAATGCAGAATGACAAACAAGCTACTCCACCTCATATGATAATGAGTTCAAGAAACACCACAGATAGTGGTTGGTGTCCAATTAACAACGAAAAACAATATTCAATTAAGAAAATATAAGTAACCTGAATATATATATATATATATATATATATATATATATATATGCAGTATCTTGACTTTGATTTATTATTTAATGCAACCAATTTCCCTTAAATTAAATTCAATAAACTTTTTTTTTTTAAATGTATTTTACGGTGAAGCCAAAAGAACATTTTCACAAATAATCCCCATGTTTTTTCTGTTGTTACATTTCCTTTATCGTTATGAGGAAGGCCCCACGTTGAGGATCTCTCCAGAGATAAAAATGGCATGACCTTGATGGTTTTGATGTCCTCGTCACGTGTGGCTTTGATGTCTCTGTACGGGCTGATCTGGGGTAACTGAGCTGCTCAGTGGTAGTTTCGATGCATCAGCCAGACTGTCTAGCTCCTCTCTCTGAGGTGCCGCTGTGCCCAACTCTGACTGTGACTGACTTCACCAGAAGATCAACACCAGTGGCCAACATGAAAAACTCAGAGCTCAACTGACAGCTGAGACCCGCCACTTTTCAGCTCGACGGCACCATGTGCTCGTCTGACGGCGTCCCTGTCCTGGTGACCACATGCTCCGCTGTAGGACATGACCAGCGCCTACCGGCCATTCAAACCAGCTTCAACAAAAGCTGAACGCCTCGACCCTCCTCTTCAAACACCCGTCCCCTCTCAGGGTTTGTGCACACTCTGAATGAATCACGTTGAACGAGTTGTGCTGAATGGTTCCGAGCGGTAATTATAGAATTGTGGAAGACAGCACGCGGCGTGCTGGCGTGTTGCTGCCGTGACGGTCCGTGGGTGGCGTAGGTGTTGTTATAAACTCAGGAACAGAACAGCATCCATTACAATTAGAACAACCCGTCACTTTACCTTGACACCTGTGCTGAGTGACAGCAAACACGCCAGGCAGCGTGATGCAGAGGCATTCTGGGCTTTTGCTATGCAGAACTGCACAGGAGAAAATGTTTCTTTCTTTTGATCATAGGGTACATACTGCAGTAGTAGATATGAATATAAATGTGGACACAGAAATGCACCATTTAAAATAAACTAGACATATATTGTTCCATATCATCATGTTCAGATATTTCAGTCTTTGCCTTCACCTAAATTTCACTTCTTTCTTTTTCTTCAACATTTCTCACTTCATTATTACACATATCCCCTCCTTCACCTGCTTCCTGGCATGCATTACACCCGACCCCATCGCCATTCCTACAGGTAAGGTCCCCAAGGGGTCTCTTTGCCTGCTGTCCTCTCTGATAGCAAGGGTATATTCCGGAAAAGCCCCTAATTCCCTGCATTGTACAAGCAATCCCCCTGATCAAACACCTCAAATTAAATATGAAGTCTGAAAAAAGTGTTTTTCATGAGAAAAGCACCAGTTAGTGTGTAAAATGGAACTATTAGAGTAAAATATGATTTATGCAAGAGGGTTCCCCTCAAGATGTTACAAGAGCTCGAGATTTCGACTAAATCGGGCCAACGGTTGAGAAACTATGGCCCAAAAACCTTTAGAGGCAACCCCCCCCTTAGTGTCATATATATACAACCAACCTTTCCCCAAATCCACCCAGTTCTTCCTCACACAAAGTGGGTACAATTTGACTATGATATATTAATTAGTTTTTGAGTCATCTATGTAATGACATGATGTGTAATCATGACCCAGCCCTAGATTCTACTGACAGACTTCTCCTCCAGGACTACCTCCAGAACGGGGGTCTCGTCTCCCTATGGAAAGTTAAAACTTCTTTGAGCCCATTTCCTGACAATTTGCCTGGGGAGATCCTACCAGCACAGCTCCCAGGTTCACACATTAAGGTGGTATTTCTTTTTCGGTATCGGACCGTCGTGTTTTAGACAGAGCTGAGTAAGAAAGCAAAACTTCCGATTTCCCGGTCGGTCCATGATTCATCCCTCACCTACGGGTAGTGACCGAAATGATGAGATCACCACTGAAATCAGCTTCTTTATTTAAGTGTGTCTGAGCTCATGCCTTAGAGATAGGCTGAGGAGCTCCGTGTGGATCTACAGCTTCTCTGGGATGAAAGGAGCCACGCTCTAAAACAAAATGATTGCAACAGTTTGCATCAATCGTTGAAGTTATCACAACTTCTAATGAAATTATGTTCAACCAACAAACTACTCTGAGTTGGCAGAATTAGCTCCATCTACGTAATCAAAATAAGGTTTAATTTCTATTTACTTATTACTTGGTAGCCTCAGAGGAGAACTCTTTAATCAAAATTCAATTCTTCCCCCAAAAATTCTACCACCTTATTTGAATTTAATATAATTAATTACTATAAATATGAATAAGAGATTGTACTTTGACATGGAATAAAGAAATAAACAAAAGCATCAACTAGATTGTTATCTGTCGTGTTTGGCATTGATAAATATGAAGCATTGTTTACCTTTTTTAAGTAGTCGTAAAGATGCCATGATGTACAGCTCACACTGTCAAATAAAATTAGTTACATCAGCTACTACCAAAGTTTAAGTTAACTCAACTTAACTCAAGAAAAGAAAATACATAAACAAAATATTTTTATCATTCTAACGTGTTTTTAATGAAGTGGTGACAACTGGTCCGCTGCATTATTTTTAAGAGTGTACTTGAGGTGGTGTAATTTGCCATCGGGTCAAGTCTCAAATTGGGAGGAGACTCCGGAGTACACTGTAAAAAGAGATTTGTTGTATGAACTTAAAAAATGACCTGAACCGCTAACACTCAATTGATTTAAGTATTTACAACTTAAATGAATAAGTTGGACTCAGAAATACGTAATTTAATTGAGGTTCCTAGTTCAGGTAATTTTTTTTTTCAAGTTCATCAATAGTTTCATTTTTACAGTGAATGATTAGACCCCAAACGCTTTTAAAAAAAAGAAGTGAAATACCAGTTTTGGAAATGGTTCAAATCAAAACAGTTTTGCCTTCAGAAAAAATTAAATATATAACAACAAATAAATATGTGTTCATTACTGATGGTTGATTCTGACATTATTTAATTCCTGCTGTGTTTTAAGACTAATATTATACACTGTAAAAAGTGATGTTGGTGATTTTGAAAAAAAAGGAACTTCCATTATTAACACAATTATAGTATTTTCAACTAAAAATTTTGACTCAATAATACTTTAGTGAACTGTTGGTTGCCAGTTAACAAACTATTTTTTGATTGTGGACTCAGAAGTTGTTGCAGTATCTTTGTAGATATCTGATGCAACCTGGGAAAGCCTGGGGATCCTCCAGGATGGGCTGGATATTGTTGCAGTGGCGAAAGACGTGGGATAGACAGATGAGTGAAATAACTTAAAATTCCTTGCAACGGGTATTTAACAACGTATGAGAACCCCGAAAAAAGGGTATTAAAAGCACCAAAGTCAAAGAATTTGCACATCCAGTGTTATGTAATAACATATTTATAACAACAAGGAGCAGAATTTATAATGAAATACTTTAAGAATGGCCCCGTTTTGTGTATGTGATCCTCTTAAATCCCGATTGTGTAACGCTCTTTCATCTTTACTGTGATGCAACACTTCCACTAAAACATATTGAAGAGCACATTGCCTGCAGTATTGATTTACAATACTTGAATGCAGCTCTCTGCTGAGGAATGCAGAGCGGTGGGCCGGTTCACAAAAGCAGAAGGGAACCCTGTCTTTCTATATTTAGCTCTCGCCGGCCAAATACTGCAGCAGCAGCCATAATCAATGTCCCATGTACGTCACGGCCCCGCTCGCCTGTTCTCCTCCCCGGTCCCCGCTAATAAAGACATTCTGTTTTCCTCCCCCACTCCCACTCTGACTGAACCGTTCCCTCTATGCTGCAGGACACGCTTTACTGCAATCCTCTGCATTTCCATCCTTGTTCGCTGTTACATGCAGGCATCTTCAGCTCGTACCCTTAGCTGAGGACTTTGTTCTATGAAAATGGAAGTCTGAAGGTCTTTCTAGCGCCGCTGTGGTTTTCAGTCGTGAGTGTGGCGACTTCAAGTAAAACGGTCAATGCCCTGAACTCTCAGCAGGCTTCTATTTTTAGAGGATCGACTGTTTGGGTTCACTGATATCTTTGAACCCTCATGCGAGGTCTCTTTAGGTGACGATGTATGGGAAGCGGGGGAAAGAATAGCACAGAAGAAAGATAAGCGGATGTTTTGAGGGTATTCTTTAGTCGCTGTGCGGATTAGAGGGTTAGTTTTGCAGACAATTTAATGGCAAAGCTTCTCTGGAGGCTACATGGTTATTAGAATAAAACCCAAATAACAAATACGATGACAAAATAAGTCAAATATCCATAAAGCAGTTACAGCACACTTGCAGCTAACTGCACCAACTACCAAACATGGACCTTGTTTTTTTAAATTCGGGGCCATTTGAGACATGAAGCTACTTTTTTCTTAAAGTTATGATCCAGTTTATCAAGGTAGATAATAATTGTAACAGTATTCTTAGCTTTTGTGCAAAAACAGGTAAAATCGAACGGTAATAGGCAGCTAGGTAGCTGTGAAAACTGAAATTTCAGTTTCCACTGTATGGTTGAGCACATTTTGAGTCATTATTTCTTATTGGAACATGTGACTGAACCTGTTTTTAATATGGCCCTGATGCAGCATGTATATGCTTAAGAGTAAGGGGCCACGGATGGAGCCTTGGGGGACACCGCAGGTCAAAGGGGCTAATGAGAAGGAGGCATTAACTATGACTATGCAATTAAAATGGACTATTTTTCATGAAATATAACATTTTATCATGAAATGACATTTTTTAACATTCTTGACCGAACAATATGTCATGTTATCGTAAATTTCGATTGGTTAAGATCTTGGATTAATAGATGTCCCTGAGAAATAAAACTTGCAAAGAGATAATTTTTTCCGGTGGGGAAATTAAAGGGGTTAAAGAGAAATAGCATTTAAATGGAACCAAAAGGACAGAGTGCTCAACTGTGATTGATAGTTAGCATGTCAATTAAGTTTCCCAGGTGCTTCACCTCAGTGGCTTAAAGTGTCGGCTTAACTTCTACAGGAAAATAAGAATACCGCTAGTCTCGCTAACGCTGCTAACAACAAGGAAGTGACAATTAACACCTGTTCAAGGTAAACATCAGCTTCATCAAATAAATCATAACACTTTCTTCTTATTCCTTTGTCGAGATGTTCTACCTCCCTGTCAGAACCTTGTACTTACATCACCTACATTCTATTTGACATGACTTCAACAGATCAGACAGAACTGTTCAGAGTGTTTGTGCTCGAGTAGCTAATGTAGCCTTGACCTGAATACTTGATTCTTCCTTACTTCAGGTATCTCATGATATTTCCAGAAGGGAATCAGAGTTGGTGCCTCATTTTTTGCGATTTCCCAGCCCATAAAAAGGGCTCTCAGCCGGGAATACCGGTGTCAGACTAGAAGCTTTTCTGGAGTATCAGGATGTTAAACAACGAAAACATTGGAACCATCATCTTTAAAATGACAGATTATCTCTATGTGTAATTTAAATGTGTGCAATGTGGCATCAATGAAAACACCTGAAGTACAACAGTACTTCAGGTGTGCATTATAAATTAAATGTATTATTATTATTATTAACAGTGGATGTTAGGACGGTAAAGATGGATACGGATGGAGCCTTTCATCTGTATTGGATGAAACGGATCAACACCACCAAAAATCATATCCGGGTTCATCACTGGTTCTGTGGCTTTTTTATTTATCACAGCTTTCGTGGTCTTTTTTGGTCTTATGAACACATTTGACCCTTCACTGCCATCTTGTGGATCCATCAAAGCTAACGTTATGTTTGGTGGGTTATTGTGCATATTGTCGGAGTCGTTAGCTGCAATGCTATTTTGTAGGGGCCTTCCTTTGGTTAGTCGGCGTACAGTGTCGATGGCCGTCATGTGGAAGGCTGGGTTTTATTTTCCTGTAGAAGTTAAGCCGACACTTTAAGCCACTGAGGTGAAGCACCGGGGAAACTTAATTGACATGCTAACTATCAATCACAGTTGAGCACTCTGTCCTTTTGGTTCCATTTAAATGCTATTTCGTGTTCAGTGACACAACGCATGTCTCCATTAACGAGGCACTTTGTGTTAACTCACAAACTTTTTTCATACCTGGCTACCTCAGTGACTACCGGTTAAAACTGGCTCAACAAAGGCTGGTACCTACTATGACCGCTATTTATTCAAACATGAAGCACAAAAACCGAAACATTACTATTGCCCTCAATTGTGAAGTGGAGCCACAAGACGCCTAAAACCTCATTTGCAACATCACATATTTCTCAAGACCAGTGAATAATATTCAGTTTCCCTCGAACACGACAGGGGAAACCAATAATGTTACATATTATATCTCTGATAAAGGTTTGTGAGACAGATCACTGCAGCCCTAACAACTTTTTAAATACCTAGACTACATAGGAATTCAAATCTTGAAGAACAAATGTAACCCTGAACAGAAAGAATGGAACTCAGCCGTTTTAGTTAAATCAGATGAACTTTTCTGACCCTCCATCTCCAGTCTAGACATGAATCATGAAGCTGGGGGTGTAAGCTCTTTACAAGTAGCTGACTCACGTAAACTGATTATGAAACTCTATTTATTAATTCATCAAAGTATATCATTACTACATGATTGATATATTTATACCCCCTCCCCCCAAAAAATGGGGAAAATATAGAATCGTCATTGCGTCCGGCGCCGCAGATCCTTCGTGTTAAAGCGATAACTCAAAAACTCTTCAGACCTTAGTGAGAGGAACAACTGGATTGATTTTGAGAAAGGTTGTTTTCATATTTCCAACACTAGGTGGAGCTTTATCTCCAAAAGGCCATCATTTCTCAACCGCTGGTCCAATTTAGTCCAAATTAGATGCATAAGGATCGACTTCATCATGTATATATCTTATTTTACTCTAATAATTCATATTTTACTCTCTAGGGGGAGCTTTTTTAATAAAAAACGATTTAATTAGAGGTGCTCACAACTAAGAGGGTTGGGGGCTTCTCGGGGATATGCCCTTGCTGTCGTGGGACAGTGAAGCTCGAGTTACATTTTTAGTCGCTTTGTGCAAATTTCATCACACCAAATGTTTTCAGTTATTATCATGAAGGTGTGATTGACTTGGGTCACCAGTCAAAGTCAAGTCAAGTCAAGTCACTTTTATTTGTATAGCTCAAAATCACAAATCACAATTTGCGTCGATGGGCTTTACAGTCTGTACATGACGCACCACCCTCTTTCCTTAGACCCTCGGTCCGGGTCAGGAAAAACTCCCCAAAACATTTTTAACAGGGAACAAAGGGAAGAAACCTCAGGAAGAGACACGGATGGGGGATCCGTCTTTAAGGACGGACAGACGTGCAGTAGATGTTGGTGTACAGAGCAGATCAACAAAAATAAACACATTGTATACAGTTCTATAAATCACGATGGAATGTGGCGATGTATTACAGTACATATAGTAGCAGTGATACTACAATATACATATACAATAGTAGTAGCGGTATTAAGTATTGGGTATATGGTTATTAGTGATGGCAGTAGAAAATGGCGTCCAGCAGGGCTTTGGCAGTAGATACGGCCGCGATCCGGGGCTCGGTACAGCCGGGAACCAGGAGCCAGAACAACCCCCATTCTTGGGATCCTGCGGGGCGATAAAACTCAAAGACTCAAGGAAACAAGAACCCCAGGGAGGGAATATAGTCAGTGATGCATTTATAGGGCATGAATTTAGCAATAAGTGATATAGAAACAGAGGTAGTCCAGGTTGTTGCGGCAGAACTAGGAGCTGGTCCAGGACCAGCTTGAGCCAGCCCTAACTATAAGCTTTGTGAAAAAGGACCATGGAGTGATGTGATGTCAATACATGGAAAGAGAGAGAGAGAGAGAGAGAGAGAGAGAGAGAGACCAAGAATGAGAGAGCAGTGCATCATGGGAGTCCCCCAGCAGTCTAGGCCTATAGCAGCATAGCTAAGTGACGGTTCAGGTGCGACCTGAGCCAGAACCAAACTATAGGATTTATCAAAGAGGAAGGTTTTAGGTCTAGTCTTAAAAGTAGAGAGGTTGTCTGCCTCCAGAACCAACACTGGGAGCTGGTTCTGGAGGAGAGGAGCTTGATAACTGAAGGCTCTGCCTCCCGTTCTAATCTTAGAAACTTTTTTTATAAGGAGGATATTTGAATATGAGCTCTTTGAGATATGAGGGGGCTTGGTTGCTGAGAACTTTTTTAAGTAAGGGGGAGGATTTTGAATTCTATTCTGGATTTTACAGGGAGCCAATGTTTAGACGGTGTCACAGGAGAGATGCAAACTCTTCTTCTATTACGCAGGTGAAAGAAAGCGGCCCTGGATACCTGCTTCACATGAGTTGTGAAGGACATGTCCTCCTCAAACATAACTCCTGAGCTCCTTACAGTAGAACTGGGGGCTGAGCCTGTCTCTCCTCTCAGAGGAAGAGAGACAGGCAGCAGTGGTGCTGATGATGACAGGAGCCTACTTGCCGTTTGCCACAGTCAAATGGAGGAACCAATAATTGGATATTTTTGGCATGTGGACCAATTTCTGCTGACACCGCATCTCAGTGCGCGGAGCAGGAAAGAACAACTTACCGCAGCTGCCGTCCAGCACCTCTATAAATATCTGCTCCGCCCACAGATGATTGCAAGGCAGCAATATTAGCGTTTTTAGAAATCCCAGTGCTTCCCCAACTGTCAGGAACGTAAGGAGGCTGGGGCGTTATTTATTCCTTAGAAATGTCTCCTTACTTGCCACTGAGGGAACGTATTTAATCCTCTTTTACCTCTGTGATTTTATATTCCTGTGAATGATATTCAACATAATAGCAGTTTCCAAGCAACCGCATTTGTCACATGGCAGCTTGCAGCTCTTCCCTGCTGAGAATATTTACAGTTTCATTATCACTTAAGCTCCTCCAGAAATACTGAATTGTGCTCTGCTGAGGTTTCTCTAACAGTTCTCCTCCTGCTGAAAGAAATCCTCGGAAATCTTAATCCAAAAATGTCAATGAGCTCATCTTTCATAAAAGTGAAGGGATCAGCGACGCCTGATGCTCGCCCCACTGAGGGCGTTAATTTCAATTAGTTCAGCAGGATACACGGTGTAATTGATGAAGAAAGCAGTTCCAGTTATGTGTTTGACCTGCACCAATTAGCCATAACATTAGAATCACTTGCCTAGTATTATTAGATATAATAATAATAATAATAAATTTAATTTATGGTGAATGAGTGCTTTGTTTTACCACCAAACTAGTGTTTGGTGCAGCGGTGTTTGGACACCTTTCAATCAGAACCAGCGTGAACATTTTCAAACATTTGTGCTACACTAACTCTCCTGTGGAATCGGATAAAACACAGGCTAGACTTTTGCTGCCCATGTGCATCAGTGAGCCTTGGGCGTCCATGACCCAGTTTCCGGTTTACCGGGTATCCCTTCTTAGACCATAGACGGTATGAGCCACTCAACAAATTGCCCCTATTAAAGCCTTTCCGATCCACTCTGTTCTGATGCCCCCATATCAGATCTGGCATTGCACTTTCTAGCCGTCTGTGCTATAGTAGATCTTCTGTGGGCTCAGACAACATGGCTTAGTCTTCTCTCCGGCCCACACACCGCAATTACGTGAATGTTGTGAATGTCTAAGAACACAAACACAGCATTTTATACGCGTCCTCGCTTTCATAACCACCAATGCAGCAGCATTGACCCTGGGCCTGGCATCAAAAATGAAAATGTTATGGGACTGAGCATTGGCATCCATGATGGTCTGGAGGCATAAGTTGCCCATGAACCTGTTACCTGTTAACCGGGTGTCCTTGCTTGGGACAATTTAGTGGGTACCATATATATATGTATATATATATATAAAACATATATATAAGGGTGTGTAGCCACACACACCATTATAACAAGGGAAAGGATGTTATTCTGACCTCACCAGTCTGTGGTTATAATGTTATGGCTGATCTGTGTATATCCTGCCGTAGAGTGCATTGGGCCATCGAATGTACTCTGTCACCCTGGTTAGTTTTCTAGAGAGAGGGAGCTGTGAAAGCACAAGCACAGACAACTTCCACCACCTACACGCGTTCCCAGCTGGTAATATTTCTGGCACCGCTGTGACTAAGGCAACCGATTCGCCTCTCATTTGTCCTCAGAATAGCGACTACCAGCAACTCCAGATAACAGCATGAGTCTATTAATTCACTTAATCCATCATGGAGAGACGGGAAAGGCAGATAGAGATGGTGCCAGTTAGCCTTGGGAAAAAGTGATCCCAACCAATTGCATTACGAAAGTGAGTTATAGAGGGAGCCGATCAAAATGCTGATGGCGTCGTTACTGTGTAGCCGCCACATTGTGCTATCGTTTACTCCATAATTATGCCCTCAAGCATTGAACTCGTCAACTGACTTTTTGAGTTACAGAAGCAGAATGCTGCTACCGTCACCAAACATGCTTGGTTTTTTAATAGCATGATCTATAATTTGTTATTAAAATATCCTTTTCACATCATCAAGTATTAATTCTTCATATTATGTGCCACATTATTGTGTTTGAACAAGAACCTAAAACGATAATAACAACAATTCACTTTCTTTTACCATACAACAACTCATTATTACACAAAACCAAAGTACCTTTTCAAAAAAAACCTTTTCAAAAAAATTATTATTATAAAAATGTACTTATTGGTTTATATTTGCCGGCTCTTAGTTACTTTAGTTCATATATAAGTTACATTTTGACATAATTTGGACTAAAATAATTTGGTTTTAATAATTAGCATGCTATATGAAATTAACTCTAATAGTAACTGTAAAGTTAAATATGATTTTAAAGATATTGTTGTAGAATGTGATCAATGGTTTCAAATGGATCTAATTATATTTTCAACTTCATCGAGGACGTAATTTTTTTACGTTTGTTAGAAGTTGGGGGTTTTTTCATCAGGATTACCTGAAATTACTCAACAGATCGAGATTTTGTTGGCTATAGGGTGAAATTCGATTGTTTTCAATCTACCTGATGGATTCTGATGAAACTTGGTCCAAGGTTTCGGCATTTAGTGAGAAAGAACTGTTACATCTGGACTGGATCCAGATAAAGGTACAGATCCGGAAGTTTTTTGTGTGAGACACGGTCTTTTTTTTTAACAGTTCTTAGCAATTACATTTATAGGATTTCATGAAATTTGGTGTAAAATGGAACTAATACATTTTGGAGTAGTTCCGGACAAAGAGGTTGACCTTTTGTTTTCAAGTACTTTAAAAGAACCCTGAGGGCATCTTTTTTTATTGGGCACATGATTCATTGGAATTTGTATTAGGGGTTGCTTTAATTAATTTTAAAAAGGGACAGTTGTGAATTGGTTTGTGACGTATGCACCATGCCCACGGATGGAAAACAAGATTTCTCCCATTCCGGTTTCTTTCTTCTGGCTCCCTGTACCTTTAAGGATTCATTTTGGAATATTTGAATGGGTCAGCACCACCCTACATCAAACATATTCCTCTGCTGACCAGTTTTCTATCATTTTCCCTAAAGCCGGGTGTGAGGTGTACGATTTGAGCCCTTGTGAGCGTGTGAGTTGTCATGGCGACGGGACGCATCGTATGGATAATTAATTATCAGTCGTCATAAAGTAGAAAGAACCAGAACCAATCTGTCTTTTGAGCATGTAGCAAAGCTGAAGACCAGGGGCAACCCACCTTTTTCTGTTGCAGCCCCTAAAGTGTGGAGCAAGTCCCCCCCCCCCCTACATTAGGTCGGCCCCTACACAGCTTGTATAGGGTTAGGGTTAAGTCTTGATTTGTATAAATCAAAACCTATTTACTCTTCATCTCTGTATGTTTTATGTTTGAGTTTCAGTTTGGGCCTCTCCATTTTCTATTGGTGGCTTTATAATGTGTAGCATCACAGCTAGGCATCAATCCCATTAACAGACTGGAGTTGTCAAACTTTTGGGCAGACGTAAGCGCTGGGTGACACCGCCTGGCGCAAAGCAAAATCGTGAAATTACATGTTGTCACCACAGTCGACCTTTCCTGTCCCACACGTGGTAATTAACGTTGTACAATGGGCTTTTTTCTTGGAATCTATTTGTGTGTACCCTCTAATTGAAATGTCAAAAAGCTAGAAGCCTCCGCACCCACCCAGGGAAAACTGGCTGTTAGTTCCTCCTCGCTAACCTCATGCCAAATTAATATAAGATCACCAGCGATCAAAGATCTGACGGGTGTAACAGGGATCATTTTGTTTGTCTCTATCCCACTGTTACATTTCCTGGGTTATAAATAAACAGATAAACATGGTGTACTTTTGTTCACCCAGTCTGGCCATTGTCCATTTCCAGGATTGAATCTGGCCCCCCAGTTAACTGTGAGAGTGTCCATTATGCAAACAGAATCAGAATAGATTTTTGAATAGGTTACATCTGTTGTGATGACTAATGGGTGGCCATTGTTTCAGGAAATCAATGTTTGTTTTGTAATTCCGGGAGTCCTGACTTTCCTCCTTGCTACCCACTTTTTTTTTACCTTCTAGAGAATTATCAATTAACTATTTGATCGACTGTGAAGACAACTGTCAAAACCTGAAAGATAAGTTGCCATAAAATTTGCAACAGACACTCATGGTCAAATCGTTGTGATTTTGGTGATGCACCAATTATCACCTAGCGTCAAGTGGATATTCAAATGGCTTATTCTGAGTAAATTACCTGTCTTATTTACTGTACATGTATTTTGATGAGGTTAAAGTATCAGTTTGCGTCAAGTACATCATTTCCGTTTGGAAGGGGTCCCCGTCCATGTATGATACACTTTAAAAACTGTTGGGTTAAAATCAACCCAATAATGGATTATTTTAGCAAGTTCAGCATATTCCACTCAAAAAAGGGTAGAAAATTACTGTTTTTATGTTAAAACAATCAAAAAGTGCGCTCAAAATACGGTTATTAGGTTATAAGTATAACATGGCCATGGGTAAGAATTGATTTAATTCACCTTATTATTTTATTTCATAAACATTTATGTTAATAATTGATGAAACAAATTGTTAGCTTGCTTTTAATCCAAAAATGTGTGAAAGTAAGGAAACAAGCAAGACGGCTAAGAAAATGTCTGCATATAATAGAATACTATTAGCACACGTTTGTTAGCGTGCTAACTTTAGCAGCAGTACCTATAACTAACTGACTACCTTTTTTGACATATTTTACACCAACCAAATTTGAAATAATAGCTAACATGAGCTAGCTTATCGTTAGCCAGTTTATGTGACCTATGGTGAATAAAAATTCACTAAAATCATTTTCAATTCACCTTACATGTGAATGAATTATCTTGACATATTACGCTAGCATGTAGTCACTATCTTATGAGCGGCCGTTTGAAGTCCTTAGCGTTTCCTTAAATGCTGTAGCAAATGTTGAAGATCAGTTCAAGTCGCCATCAGCATCGAAAGGGCAGAATTTAAGAGAATGATGAGTCTCATGTTTCATCTGCAGCCCACTCTGCTGCACAGCATACATCCAGCTCTTGGGTCCAGCAATTTTTGTGTGTAAATTACATTTTGATATAGCTGTTTTGAACACACTTATACACCCAGAACTGGCAAGCTTAAGCAAGAATGTAGGTAATTTGAGCCTCGAGGAACCGATCCTGTGGCTGTAGACTGCATGTGTGATTAAACTTAAAGTGTGCCACCCAAAGCGAAAGTTTACGGCCTGTATAACTATAGCGTTCGATGTGGGTCCATGCTATTTGAAGTTGCCTTCACACACTGTGCTCCCAGCAGGTTGTCCAAGTGGCAGACATGAATCGTGAAGTGATCTGTGGACCTGGGCAAAAGGGCAAATCCTCAGAGACAAACAGCTGTCTAGATAAAAGAATTGATTCTTGGTTTCATGTCTGAGTCTTTGAAAGAGACCTATTCATCTCTTATCAATAGCGCAGCAAGCCTTCCACCAGAGGGAGCTTTAGAAATCATCCGCGAGGCCCTTGAGTGACTTACAGAAGATTTTATAGCTGAATCCAAATGCATAAAAATATTCATATCCAAGAGGCATTTTCCTCATAGCCTGTCTGTCTTCACCTTCTTGTGACCTCGTGACATTTGGTCACCCGGTTCAATACCTTGAACACAAGGCTTGAACCAGAAAGTTACACAAACTCCAAGCTTCTGGTAGGCTAGGAGACTTTCTGGACCATTCCTACCAATTACCTCTCAACTACCCCCCCTGCCTTCTGCACCACCCGCCCCCTGGTCCGGCCTGGACCTACTCAGACTCCACATCCGACAGTGGCGCTCCTGTCCTCGGGCCCTGTCACTGAAGGGAATGAGCGAGGAATTAGGACATACCTCAATGGGAGGTCGCAGGCCGCCACCCGGCCCTTGGCGCCTGACTCATACCATTCTCCTCCACTTTTCATGGGCTGACATTCCCATCAGCCTCTGCTCTTCCAGGCAGCTCATCGCTTTGACGTGCTGGTGAGTTCTCCAGCAAACGAAGAAACTCTTACCTCAGATCAGAGGAGTGGGCGAGTACTAGCGAAGCACAATTTGCTGCAAGGGCCAGTGACTAAAGGCCCGATGGGATTGTTCGGCAAAATAAAAATAGGCCGTCCGTCTGACTTTAATGGTAGCTGAATTTTTTTCTAAGCATAATAACCACAGCCCTTACGGTTTGGAATCTAACAACACATCCGATGCATAATTTTTAGGTCAAACAGATTGGTTACAGCAGATTTCACACTGTGAGCTGAATCAGACGCTACTGACCTGAAATGTTTTCCACAGCACACATCCTGGTGAAGTTCATCGACTCCCCTCTGCTGCAAATATCGCAGAGCCCGGATTGGCGTTTTGTAAGCGCCCAGCGCTCCCACTTACAACTGACACCGTCACAGGACAGGAGGCTTATTTTAGATCTGCACTCCAGGTGCCGTCCATCCCGTCATTATGTACAGGGCTGTGGACAATACGTTTCAGCTTCTAAAAGGTTTTCCATGGTTTTGTCTTTTGTGGTAGTTTGAGGTCAGCTCGTGTGAAACCAAGTAGAAATAGGGTTATGTTGTCCGTCAACAAAGACGCTGTTACGTCATGAGAACAGTGTTAGAAAATAGTGAGCACATTGAAGGCCAGCCTGGTATCTCTATGAATCACGGAGATGCTGGAAAGTTCTGCACATGTGGATGTATCCTCTGCCAACATTTGAGTTTCTTGCGGGTCAACACTTCTGCAATTAAAGGTGCCTTGATGGCGACTCAGAGTCCATCCAAGGAGCTTTGGGACATTATTGACTAAAACTTCGGATGTAAACAATGCAAGACACAGATTTTCAACACATTTCTTTGATCTCATGGATACAGAGTGCAGTTTGACGCCAAACTGGAAGTACAGAAACGTTGAGCCAGTTGCCACCAGCTTCATATCTGGTCTACAGTTTTACATGCATGCACCTTTGAAATACTAACACACACTGAACACAGTAGACCGTCGCCACCGCCGTCGCCGCGTCTCACACCGCAAATCTTCCGTGTTGATGATATATAAAAACTGGAAGGATTTGGGGAAAAGTCATCGGCGTAATTCCATCAATAGGTGAAGGTTTGTCTCTAAAGGTTTTGAGAACATAATTTCTCAACTGTTAGTCCAATTTAGTCCAAATTTGGTGAATATGAATCAACTGAGGGAGACATTTCTTGTATTTGTTGTATTTTACCCCAGTAGTTCATATCTTACTCACTAGGGGGAGCTTTTTTTGGACAGGACCTCCAAACCGTTAATCTGCTTTAGTCCAGGTTTGGTGCGTATGAATCGACTGGAGGAGATCCATCCTGATATTCTACTCTAATAGTTTGTATTTCACTCATTAGGAAGAGCTTCTATATGGAAAAACACTGTTTTATGACATACTTCCTATTTTGTTTGAGTAGTTCAATCAGGATAATTGTTTGTAAAACTCAGGGGATTGAGGGCCTTTCAGGGATATACCCTTGCTGTCTGGGAAAACAACATAGGCCTAGTCTCATTATAAGGCTTTCCTTTGTCTGCCTCCACCTCATCTCCTGAGCTGAGTCTGCTGAACATTACCGCTGCTGCTGATTTGAATCACAGACTCGTCTCCTGGCAGTTGGAGTGTGAAAACATTGTAGGCTGACCCTGTTCTGATTGATTAGAGAAAATGGGTTTTATCATAATACGACACGTTTATCTCTGGTGAGTCGTGACTGATTATCCTTACTCGGTCTATTCAAGGCGAGCTCGTTGCTCCTGGAGCGATCAGCTGGACCTTACAGCACACGTGATGTGAAGTTCTTTCTCTGGGCAACTGGACAGCTTGCAAAGAAATAACAAAACAGAATTTTTCCGATCCGGACAGAAACCCGGCGATGATTTATATGTCGAAAGTCTTTAGCGCTTAGATTTTTCAGGGAGATTGTGATCAAAGGGCATCAGCAGGAGCAGCAGCAGGAGTCCAGACAATGGCGGTGGTGGTGGCGGATGATACTGCTGAGGCAGATGCTAAAATGAAGTTTCGGCATCTAGGCGGCGATGGAGAGGTGGAGAGCTTCTTAACAACAGCTTCAAAGAACTGTAGAGAGTCTGATTTAAATAATAGGTGATTGTGTGTCAATGTGCAAAGGAATAGTCTTCCTGATTGAACTATGGCAAGAGCTTACGTAATAAAGTCTTATACCATTAAGCTACAAGGCAAGTCAGCTTTATCACTTTAGCCCAAATGACCCATGTAATGGAAGGTTGAACCAAGAGACTTTTTATTTGGATGTTATTAAACCCGCAGAGCCCAGTCTTTATCCCATCAAAAAAAAAATAGGGTTATATATATAATATATATTATATATCTAAAAATTCTATGAGGCAATACAGGGAATCCAGTAAGGTCCTGACAGCGGTGTAGCAGTTTTAGTGGGAGCCATGTGTCGGGTGTGGGATAGAGCTGGTTAGTCATGTGAAGAGACCTTGGTGATGTAGAATAATCTAGGCGTGCCAAACCTCCCTATGGCGTTGAACTCGTAGAATGAATGCAATTAGCACATAGCGCATGTCTCCCAAGTGTCAGGTGGGATAGGCTCCAGCCCCCGCAACCCTGAATAGGATAAGCGGTCATGGATAATGAATGTTACATATAACTACGTTTGAGATGTAGGTTTTTGGGACTTTTTTGACAAAAACGCGGTTTGAAGACATTAAATAATTGTGAGGGATATTTTTTTTCTGACATAAATACTGGTAGCAGCATTTTTTCCCTATTTATATCCCTGAAAAGTCAGGGATATGACTCCAGAACTATGTCAAAGATCAATTTCAAATGTTATAGCCGCATAGACGTTAGTGTGAGGAAGAACTGGATTCCTTTTGGGGAATGGTGGGTTGTATATTTTGGACTTTGGGGGAGCTTTATCCATAAATGTTTGAGGCCATAATTTAGGTGCATATGAATCGGCTCAAGGATATTTATCTTTATATGTATCATATTTTATTCAAATAATTCATAATTTACTTCAATCATTCATATTTTTCCTCGATAGGGGGATTTCTTTTTTTTTTACTGAAAAATACTGTTATAAAGTTCTCTGGACATCATTTTTAAACCAATTTGGTCAAATTTAGTTAAAATTCGGTGAATATTAATCAACTCAAGGAGATGTATCCGTATATATCATATTTCACTCTTATAGTTCATATTTTATTCACTAGGGGGAGCTTTTTTATGAAAATTACTGTCATAATTGTGTCATATTTCACTCTTATAGTTCATATTTTATTCACTAGGGGGAGCTTTTTATGAAAATTACTGTTTTTCGGACACGTCACATTAAATTTGAGGGTTTCAATCATGAAGATTGCAAGTAAAATGCAGGGGATAGGGGATTTCTCAGGTAATTCACCCTTTCTGTCAGGTACGAAAGCGAAGGCCTCGTTTAAAGTTAGTTTTATGTCATTTTTAAAACCTAAGGTTTGGATGTGCTTGACTGATTTTTGGGAGGAATTCCAAGCCTGAAAATATATTTTTTTAGAGAAATAATTACCCTAATCTGAGAAATCCCAATAAAAAAGCACAAAGATTAAGGAGAAATTGCTCACGTACCAGAAGATCCTGTGGTCAGACATGAGGAAATGACCCAGAATCATCCCCTAGGATGAAATAAGGAGGTTACCCCGGTACAGGAGGTGCAGATAAGTGATGATGATGATGATGTGCTGGAGAGGAACGCTCTGATTCATGATAACAATCACTGACTGCATCACCTGATATATTTATGCTGCTCAAGTTTTTGGTGTTTTTTTTGCTTGTGTCTTTCTGCGCCGGTTACTGATTAGATTAGGATAATCATCAAAAGTTAATAAGGAACGGGTTGTTTATTTCATAGGACACCAATTATGTCAACAAATTGTAAAATTTGCAAATCCAATAGAATGGCACTCAGTAGAACACACAGTCCCCATTTAATTAAATCAAACCTTATTCAAAAAATGATTTGAATTCACATTTAAATCTACGGAGGGAGGGTGCTCTCACTCTAGAAGAAATACCTCTTAATTTACGAGATAATTAACTCATCGTTTTGGGAAAGAAAGGGGCAGTGCATGACACTTTCACACACATTTCTTTCTATTTTGATTGGCACCCGATAGCTCTTATTGACGCCAAAACCTTCATCAATGTCCAGGGATTATATCCAGAGTAAAAAAAATTATATATAGTTTAATTCAATCGTATTTATATCGCAACATGTTACGATATCCCAAGGCAGTGGTAAGGAAAAATAATCTCACTAAGATTTAATGAGGTCCAATCCAGCCCAAGTGTCCTTGTCCAAACACGGACTCAGGTGAAAACATAATCACCTCCAAAGACAATATTGATGATTTCTCCCGAGTTTAGATACGTAGAATTGGTAGAATCAAACACTGATAGAATAAAGAGACACGCTAAGTGGGTTCATCTTGAACAAGTGGGCTGGGATTTATAATAACATCCCCCAAAAGTCGGGAATACTATGGAATTGTCACGCTGTTGTCCCTAATTGTCCTTAATATTAACACGACAACTCAAAAACCATTTCACCGATCATTTTCAAATTATAGACCGGCATAGACCTAAGTGTGAGGAAGAACTGGATTGATTTTGGGAAAGCTCGGTTTTATATTTCTGCCACTAGGCGGAGCTTTATCTAATTATTTTTATTATTATTCTATTATATTTTCAGACTATAATTTCTCAAGCCTTGGTCCGATAAAGTCCAAATTTGGTGAATATGAACGGACTCAAGAGGATCAATCATTTATATATATATATATATATAAATGATTGATCCTATTTTACTCATATTTTACTCACTAGGGGGAGCTTTTGTATTTTAAATAATTTTTTTGAGGTCATTCAGGGATCGCTTGTACAACGCATTGGACTGGGAGCTTTCGGGGAAGAACCCTTGCTATAGCGGACGACAGCATAGAACTAGCTTAGTTGACTGTACGTCAACATTTCACTACTTTTATTTCCATTCTGACACATTTGTGCTGCTAAATTACATTTTGCTGCCAGACATCCTTTCTTTTTTCACATTTAAAAAAAATTTTTTTATTAGGATTTCTCCTAATAAATAAACGTTTTTGATATTTAGTCTGTTTTTTTCTGTTGCACAACAGATGCTGGGTGGAAAATAGTGTTGTTGTTGGTTTTTTTTATGCAAGTGCACAAACAAACGGCGATAAACAGAATATCAGCTTGAAACATAATAATGAACTGAGTCGGATTTATTCATGTTTGGGTCAAAACTAAGTGGCTTCACTGAGGCCTGAGAGTCCTGAGCTCCTCATGCTGGTTTGAGCTTGAGCTGGGGTGATGTGTGTGCGCGTGCATGTGCGCGCGCGCAAGGGGAATCTCCTCCTCGGCCCCTCCCCTCCACATTTATGCACATGTAGTAGAAGCTGCGCTCAGTCTTCTCCTGCACAGCTGAGCGCGCGCTGCATCCTCCACTCATCCTGCAGCCTGCAGCTCCTCTTGAAGGTATCCACTCCTCCTTCTCCTCCCTTTGGACTCTGACTCGCCATCATACTGGCACAACAGAACCATTATTTCCCCCCGATGTGGAGCATTAAATGCTGTAAAAACAAAAACTATCCGCTGTTTGGAGTCGAGGAGGGACGTGGAGTTTTGCGCTGAGGACGCGCGGATCTTGGCGCTCTGCGCAGCGGCTCAGCCATCCGAAGAGCTAGTAGTAAAAGGGAAAATATTTCACAGGCATTTTCTGTGAAGGAGTCCAGGACAGAAGCCAGGAGTACGATGGTCCAGAACGTAATCCTGGTGTTTTTCCGCAGGAGACTGAGCCAGAGGCCGGCGGTGGAAGAGCTGGAGAGCCGCAACATCTTAAAGCGTGAGTAGATGTTAGAGCGACTCTGAGGAGACCTGGGTCAATCTAACTTTATTCATTTTTAAGTCCTAACAAAAACTTTTAATTTGAAAACAAGGTTTTAGGACTGATGTGAGTTTATTTTGACTTTCAAGCAGCTCATGAGCATCCGGTTTAAAAGTTATTGTTAATGTCAACAAGTTCACTCTTTTATAATTTGAAATAAAGATTATTGTGATGTTTTTGTAACACTTAAGTGGCTCAAATAAAAAAAAAGAGAGTCTTTTTTAATCAATTATTAGGTGAGAGAATACCATCATATGTTTCCAACAACAAGATTTTCTTTAGTTCTAAGTAGAATGTCTGGATGTTTGATTATTTAAGTAACCAGCACAAGAAGGGGATTATCGTTAATCTCCAAATACAGAACTCATTCTCAGAATTCAGACTTCAATCTTCAAATACTGATAGTTTTAGATATATGACTTTAATCTTGGAATTCTGTATTTCTCTGAACTTTCTGAACACAATTCTAAAAGAGGTCAGGAAAAGAGTCAGAATTCTGGCTTAATTCTCATCATTTTGACTCTTTCACCTGAAGAATTCTGAATTTATTCTCATACGGCTGTCTTCATTATAATTTAATTCTGATTTTAATCTCAGATTTCTAACTAAAGTCTCAGAATTCCGACTTTTCTATTCAAAATCAAACTTTGTGCTGACTTGAGTCTCGGCATTCCAGCTTTCATCTTAGAATTCTGACTTTGAAGTTCTATTATTCTAATAAATAAACTTCATGTGGCCCCTTCCATGGTCTCCATTGTCCGCTGTAGACCGCCTGATTCTTGATTTAAACACACATTTGAATCTAAAATGACGTTGCGCCGGTTCGGAGCGGTGACACTCTTTTATTCAGTGGGATAGCTTTACGGCTGCAGGGAGGGAGCGTCACATCGTAGCGCCTAGCTGTGAAATGAGGCGAGCTGTCCTGACAGCACAGAACAATTATGAAAGATCCATGTGAGGACAGAGTATGTACATTGTGCTGCATGTTGAGACGGGGCCACCTGTGAGCTCGGAGCAGCTGTCCAGTTCAGAACCGACCCCGGCTCCCCCTGCACAGTGACATGTGTTCAAACCAAACACACCCTTCAGCACAAACTCCACATTCCTTCCCCCCAGTCCTCCCAACCACACGCGACAAACAGACAATCAAACGAGCAAACAGATTCATTCAATAACAGGAAGTGATTTTCAGGCTTTATCTAATGAAGATAGGTCCTATTAGTGCTCCAATCAATTAATTGGTCCAGTCCAGCAATATAAACCGTGATATTTTCACCAGACAGTCTCCCAAGGGCTTAAATATTCCTGATTCCCATTTGATCTCCGTGGCCATTGAAGTAGTAGCTGTCATGTGAAGACTTTAAGCTGCTTTTTGGTGATAACATTTGTGTTTTTTTTCTCTCAATAGAAAGAAATGACCAGGTTGAACAGGAGGAGAGGAGGGAAATCAAACAGCGGCTGAACAGAAAGGTAGGCGCCGGCATTTCCCTTCCATTTTTCCCATTTAATCCCAGATTAGGACGACACAGCAGCCTACACAGCATCTGTCAACCAGACAAAACAGAACCTTAATACGCAACCTGATGTTTGTTTTTTTATATTTAGAAATTCTTAGAATATTTATTTATTCCAGTCTTTGTGATGATCAAATGCATTGATGAGCTCATGAGATGACCACTATGTTTTGTTTTTTTTCCAGCTGAACCAGCGGCCCACAGTGGATGAGTTGCGGGACAGAAAGATTCTCATTCGTTTTAGTGACTATGTGGAAGTGGCCAAAGCTCAGGACTACGACAGGCGAGCCGACAAACCCTGGACCAGACTATCAGCTGCTGACAAGGTAGCTGACAAAGTGTCTCAGATTGTTAATTGGTCTTTGCCGTATTAAAGTGTTTGTCTGCAAGAATGTGACGCCAATGTTCTGAAAACTTTGGTGAAATCAACCTTAGTTGCAAAATTGGTGCAAAATGTTAGAAAACATGCAAAACGTCACAGATTCCTCACTTTTCCAAAAGCTGCAAAATTTGGCCAAAAATTGATGACTAAATTCACCTTTGGTGAAACTGACTGGTGCCTGCCTCTCTCCAGGGTTTCTGAAAGCCTTAAACCTTTGAATTTCCTTAAAAATTGGGTTTGAAAGTGTTAAATTACATTTATTTTTTATGACCTTGGATTGAGAATGTGGGTTGTGATCCATAAATTCTGTTTTAGCAAAGAATCAGACTTGTTCTTGAGTAAATTTAAGAAAGTGTGTCTGAGCTGCTGCCCCCTGGTGGGATGTGAAGGTACAGCAGGTGCACCCCTCTTATAATGATCATAAAAAACTTCATTACAATTCTGTCATTTTTCATATATCAAAATATTTTCAACTCTAAGCTTTGTACTTTGGGAATTTGGTTTCTCCCAGCTCATTGTTTTCATATTTCAAATTTTCATTGTATGTTTATAGAATCCTCTTTCTGAACTTAAGAAAATAGTCATTTAAAAATTGGATTGCTTATTCATTTGCACTGCTCTACCGTAGATCTGTTCTGTTTATGAAAGAAAATTTAAAAGAAATAGAGAGAGAGAGAGAGAGAGAGAGAGAGAGAGAGAATTAATTCATTAAGCTGCTGTCATTACAGCTTAAACAGACATTAGAAAGGTATCAAATGTAATATCAAAGGTGCAAATATCCTATTAAATATAGGAATAAAGGAATAATGTGCAGGCAAAACATAAAGAGAAGGAAAGAGTCCAATATCCAGAGATGTATATAAATACTTATTATTCCAATGTGTTGATCAGAATCGTGATTAAAGGTTTGGGTGGACCACAGAGGATTTTCAGATTTGAAATTGGACTGTGACATTCCTCACTTTGTCAATCTTACATCTAACTATGACCCTAAAAGTTTAAAAACTCCTAATCCCTGCTCCTGGTAAACTAAACCCACTAACTCTTGCGTGTAGCTGATATCAGCTATGAAGATCCTAACTAGTTGTAACTGAACTTAACTGATCTGACCCGGTTACATGAATGTAACAATAAAAGGATGTTGTTAAATACAGCTGAGAAGGACTGAAAATGAACGTTCCCTTCTGGGTTTTCATCATGAAGGGTTGTAATGACCATGAGATAGTTTTCAAACGTTGTTAAAAAGATATTTAATATAAAACCCCTGCAGAAACCCCGTCTGAACATTAAGAATAGAACCTTCCAGGATGTCAGAGGGCCTTTAATTTCACATTACACCTCTCTAATCAGACATAATCTGCACACTCAACACCTCAGCGCCTACATATTTGCCCGAGGGGACCCAACTGAGCTGACAGGAATTGTTGTTTTTGTTTCGCAGGCGGCGATACGGAAGGAGCTGAACGAGTTCAAGAGTAACGAGATGGAGGTTCATTCTTCGAGCAAGCATCTGACGAGGTCAGTTTGAGCTTCTGTCCTCTTCTTTTACTCTCTTTGTCTGCCTCATTATGGATGAGGGTCAGTATGACATTGTGCAAAGGTTCTGTACTCAACACTTACACATCAACGGACGCATACTGTGCAGAGTTGGAGTTAAATTTAGCTGCGTTCAATTCCCTCGGGATGAAAAAGTTGCGCTTTTGGCCCCATCTCTCCGCTATAATGAACGCCCGAGTATATTTAGCTTACGTTTGGCTATTGTCAAGACTCCCCAGCTCAAAAAACACTGAATTAGCCAGAATGGTTCTTAGCCCAGACCCAGTTTTGAGGAGAGGTCATCGGCTGCGATGGAGAGCTCCATCCACTGGGCTAATAATAGATCTCCTGATTGATGAAACCCTCCTGTGTGAATATTTTAACCCACGCTCTTTATTCCCCCTCCTTTGCAGGTTCCACCGGCCTTAGCAAAGTTTCTTCTGTGAAGAGTTGCTGATATCTGGTTCTGTCAGAGAAGACCTTGCCCAGTCTTCCAATGCCCCGGCCCACAGTCAGTGGGCGTCCTGGTATTTGTGTCCAGCTAACTTTGGAGGCTATGTCTCTGGAAATGGAGCGGCTGGCGGACAGGGATGCATGCAGCAGCCGGCTCCACTTCCGCTCAGAGGAACATGACCTGAAGTTCATCTCGTCCGAGGAGCAGGAGGACTCGAGGTCGTGCACTCGCTATAGACGAGCAGAGACTCTTTTTTGTAAACGGACTCTTTTGAATGACGTCCTTTTTGATGCTACGGGGGGGAAGAACATGCATGTGACCGAGGCGACCGACCCCACTCCAGTATCACTAGTCACATCCCAGAGCCGGGTCTCACGGATCCAGCTGGAGATGTTTCATATCAAGAGTGTAAACAGAACCCTCGTCGGTGTGAAAGACAGAAATCCCTTTGTAAGCACTATTTATTGTCTGCACAATACAGGTTTTCAATTTGTAACAAACGGTTTGTTTGTCTTGTGTGCGTTTCTTCTCCTCACACCATGTGTTCTCCATGATGAATCAGGATATGATCTGGTTATGTTTAATCAATCCATCTATTATCTGTAAGGGATTATCCTGTGTGGGGTCTTTGCGGTGCTGGAGCGTGTTCAAGCGCCAGTTCATCACAAGGACAGCAGAAAAAAAGACAAACAACCATTCATGCTCACTTTCACAACTACTTCAAACTAAGAGTCAATAATTCTACATGATTCAGGGGCGCTGGGAGGAAGATGGAGCATCTGGAAGGAACTCAACGCAGCAAGAACCTTCATGCTCTTACAGTGCTAACGTCAGCATGCTGTTCTTTCCATCCTCCCATCCATCCATTCATCCATCCATTCATCCTTCCATCCATCCATCCATCCATCCTTCAATCCATCCATTAATCCAGTAATCCATCAAACCGTTCATTGAACTTTCCATCTATCCATTCATCCCTCCATCCATCCATCAAACAATTCAGTGAACCATCCATCCATCCACCCGTCTATCCATTCATCCATCCATCCATCCATCCATCCATCAAACAATTCAGTGAACCATCCATCCATCCACCCGTCTATCCATTCATCCATCCATCCATCAAACCAGTCATTTAACCATCATTCCATCCATCCATCCATCCATCAAACCAGTCATTGAACCATCATTCCATCCATCCATCCATCCATCCATCCTGTCATAAAGTAACTCGTTGGACTCAAACACGTGGCGGCGGGGTAGAAAAAAAAAATCAATAGCAGTTTCTTGCAAATGGTGGGAAAAATGATTGAGCTGTTCACTATGTGGGAGAATCCGAGCCCAACCCTCAAACCATCTCAGAGGCAGACAGGTGACCAGAGAGCAGCAGGTGATCACAGGAGATGGAGTGGTGAACCCAAAAAGTAAGAATCCAAAAGAATCACAAAATGCTAGAAAGAATTTGCCCTAATCACGTGTATCACTGGTGTAAACGTACAATTTTAAGAAGAAAGGTGTGAGGTGCCGGGATGTGTATACGGGTGGGATATAGTCTTACGGGTGTGCTGATGGCGCGGTAGGCGGAGTAAGGTGCGGAGGGTGACAGGTGGCCACGACCTGATGACAGACAGATACAAGGAAAGGAGGAACACAGTAAAGAGGGAGGTGTACTACCAGAGCCTAACACATTCTTTCATCCAACCATTTATCCTGGGCAAGCTCACAGAGGGGCTGGAGTGTATCCCAGCTGACACTGGGCCAGAAGCAGGCAACACCCTGGACAAGTCCATCACAAGGAAGGCTCAGAGGGAAACTAGAAAAAAGAAGCACTCAGAGAAAAGGAAACCTTTATATTCCTCCATTAATGTCTGAATTATTGGCAGCTTCTAAATCTACCAACAACTCCAACAAACTCTCTGAGTATCTCTCAAATACTCCGTAGCCGCTCGGAGTCTGCTTATTCCACTTCAGCGTCTCTGTTCAGCCCACTAAGCCCCCAGCTCCACCCCCAAAGTAACATCAAAGGAAACATTTTTTATTTTTTTTATATAGCACCTTTAAAAAAACAGTGGCCGTTGACAATAAAAGACAACAGTAAAAGTTAACAAGACAAACATGCAACGTTACCAAAACGTATCACTTCTAGAATATATGCCACAATCTACCTTTGGGTAAAATTTCCTACAAATCCGTCCTGTAGTTCAGGGCGGCGGCGGCTCAGTTGGAGGTCGGTGGTTTAATCCCTGGCCACTGCCGTCCACAAAGTCGAAGTGTCCTTGAGCAAAATAATGAACCCCAGGTTGCTCCCAAACATAGAAATAAACAACCAAACAAACGCACAGCAGATACAACAACCATTGGTGCCGTAGTTATAACCTACGGGCAACATAGAACCTCTAAGATTGTGGGGACTGATGGGAGGAAACATGGAAAGACTCACAAACGGAGAGAGAACACGCAGAACTCAGGTGTGAAACCTACAACCTTCGTGTTCCGACTGTACTTCCTACTACAACACCATTGCTGCCCTATTTAGGTCAAATCCCTTCATGGAACCCAGTTGGCTGAGCCGCGTTTGTCCACTTTGGAGCCAGAGTGGGTGAGCTGCTAACACTTAGTGCTGCTGTGTCATCCTGGCACGGGAACAAGAATGAGAGCCGTGAGCCATTGTGTGACTCCACTTCTCCATGACCTCGTTGTTTCCCGGAGAACGACCTTAAAATGGCAGCTACTACAGGTAAATGTGAGGTCACTGAAAGCCTCTTCAAGTAGGAACGTCTACGGGGGAAACGGGAAGAGGCCCTCCTGATCTTTCCGGCGGACAGGTTGAGATGGGTAAAGCTGCTTTTAGCCTCTTTCCTGCCATCAAACATGCGTGTAATGTGAGTCATCGCCTCCGTCCTGGCGCTGGTGGAGGAACAGATGGTGGCTCCTGTGTAGAATGATCAGTACACCAGAATGCGAGGAGCTGCTGATATTGAGGGCAGCGGGTCGGGTCCAGGACTGACCAGTTACCTGTGGAGATGCGTGGGAGGAGAGGGGAGTGCTCTCACGGGTGAGAGGGGGATACCCTGACTTCCGGGTGGTTCTCGGAGAGGTCAGATCTTAGCCCACTGTGAAGGTGATGATTCAGTTCTAAGAACAGACTTTGGATCATGAGTCACGTCACATTCTGGACCGTCTTCTATTTTCCACCTTTAGCCAATATTTTAGCAGCACTGAGCCGTAGTGGACACTCAAGTAATGTACTTAAGTACATATTTGAGGTACTTGTACTTTACTTTAGTGTTTCCATTTGATGCTTCTTTATACTTCTACTCCACTACATTTATAGAACGGCAGCGGTTACATTTTAAATTATATATATATATTCTTTTTAATTCAATAAGTCACAGCGTTAAGTAATTAGATTACTTTGATCTTAACCCCAAAATGTCCTCTGCAAGAGAAAAAACTATCGATTCTATTGACTGATATTGAATTATTTGCACTAGATGTTTGGGTAGGTTGGTAGCATTAAGGACCTTAGTGGATTTCATTCCAACCCCAGTCTCCGGCACCAAAGCTTTTTTTTTTTACTACTTTGGTGCAAAAATGCACCAAACCAGTAGCATCTTGTTACAATGGAAACATCAGTATACTCTTGCTAAATGGTTGAATAATTTTTTTTACAATAAATGTAAACATCCATACCAGCAAAAATCTCAGAAAAAAATCATTAAAAATCATAAAAGACATTATGGCATTTTATTATGCCAAAAGTTTGTATTTTCACAGTCAAATTCTGTGTTTCCCTCATATTCTGACCAAAAAAGCTGATTTATTTACTTTTTTCTTGATTCAAGGAAATTAAACGCATCTATTTACTGTTATTTTGACAGACAGAGAAGGATGAGAACAATAGACGTCATGACTACTACTTACCTAGACAGTTTAGTTTCGACCACACATTGGCATCATATGAATAAAATGTCAGTAGTGGATAAAGTACTCATATCAATTACCGATCTGAAAAATACTCCAATACAAGTGAAATACCTGAATTTAAAAACTGTAAACTGGAAAGTAGCAAAAGTACAATGTAGAAAATTTCCCTCTCAAATGTACCGGACACATTATACACAATGGTGTATAATGGAAAAGAAATCAAGTAAAGTACAAATACCTCCAATTTGTACTTATGTACATTGCTTGAGTAAATGTACAATACATCATTGTCTATAAGTTAATATTCACATGAGGAAATCAGACTAACAATTAGAAATATCACAAGTGACAAGGTTTACTTTTTATTCTAGACCACACAGGCGATGATGATGATGAGGATGATGATTATGATGACGACTCAGTGATGTAACCCAAATGTGTAACCACATTTCAATCCAAACCCTGTCAGTCATCATGTTGGAGCTTATTACGGTCCCTTCTTATATAACTAGAGGCACTAAGCACAGATGACGGCCCCTAATGAAGGCAGCAAACCTTCTCCACAGCAGAGGCCGTGTGTGAGGGGCATTCATTCAAACGAGCCGGGGAAGAGCAATGGAACGCAGGCAGCCTGCAGGAACTGAGGGCATGCTTGCTTTTGTTAACTATAAAAGGTTATAGGAGAAATAAATAGAGAAGGTAGCGTTGAATCTGTGCAGCACCGAGGCCAATTTCTGTGGTTTTATCGCTGTGCACATGCCTTTATGCCCTGCACCTCAAAATAACAGCCACCGGAATAGGTCATCGTCTATGAATCCAGTAATTACACACAGCCCATAGAGACCGGTAGAGTTTAAAAAAAGGGTTTCCAGGCTATGAGTGCCGTCAGAGCACCAAATACGATGAAAATTAATTTATTTGCTACAGTAAGGTGTTATACAGTAATTTACTTTGATTCTTTGCAAAAGTTTAGAAAAAGGGGTTAAGTAGAAAAATAGTTTTCAGGAATCAGTGGGTTAAAGTAAGCCAATCAAAAGCTTAAGCTAATGCAGGATAGTAGAGTTAATGGCCCCCATTAACATACACTACTTTAATTAATTAAAAAAGGACAGATATTACGTTTTGCTTTTAGTTCAAATAGCAGGAAAAAATGTGAAAATACAACATTCAAGTTGCATGGAATTCCAAAAGTCAGGGGTTCTGACTCAAAATATGGCGAAATGTAACATTTGCTCAAGAGATGTACTTTTAATTTAATTTAATTTATTTCTACTTAAAAAACTCCTCAAACTTTTATTTACTACCCTGATTAAGTAGCTGTACATGCACTTTGACAAATAACTATTTGATCTGAGTTGCAAATGAAGATTTTACATAAAAAATACATATCTGACATCAACTGAAACATTTTTTATACATTTTTTAAATCTGTATACTTCTAATAGGGTGCATTCTATTGAATATATGCCTTTTACTTGGAGTATTTTATATTTATTCACTTGTTCACCCCCCCCTCGGCGATGGAAACCAAACTGACTTTTCCTGTGTATAGAACATGTAAGGCCTTTGGTTTGATCGGCGCCATCTAGTGTCTGATAGGTGCATTACATCACTGCTTTAAATTGCATATAAAACTGTCGGTGTTACTAAAATTGGATGTTTTCAGTGTAAAGAGTTGCAGCAAAGACACATTTCAGACAAAAATATGCAAGAGCTAATTCTAGTATTTTTACTCTTGACCTTTTGCTGATACTTCTTTATTATTTATGTCTATGTTTACACTAGTCTTTTTATGTTGTTTATGTTTATCCAAGTCCTTCTCCTTACACCCTTGTCACTTTAATCCGTTGTCTCACTTCATTATTTTGTGTACAATTAAAATAAAGGTATACAATTCTATTTTGGTAAAGCACGTTTTTAAAAAAAACAACGATTTGACCGATTTTAAGACTGTTGTTGGTTGAATCAAGTTAAATCATTCTGTTGAGTAAGTCTTCACATGCTTAAATATGCCCCCCCCCCAAAAAAAAAAATCCTTGTTTTGACCGGCAGTTACCCCCAGGGCTCCATCCTCGGCCCCCTTTACTCTTCAACATACAGAAGCTGCTGCTGGGTCATATCATAAACAGGTTCAGTCAAGGTCCACACATTTCTCAATAAAAGTAATGACTCAAAACACTTTGAGCAGGACATCAAAGGGTTAAAGCAGTAACTAATGAAGATGGAGGAATGCCCTCCTACGATCCAAAAATCTCAGCTCGCCAGATAGTCCTCTGGAATCCGGCCTCTCATATCAGTGGGACCTTTCTGGTGAAAGGTCAGCATCACTGGGGATCTGAGGTTGCTGGTCAGGGTGGAACAGTAGAGCTGAGGCGGCTCCTGGTAATCCCATAAAAACAAAACAAGCTCAGAGGAAGGAGGTGGTTGCAGAGAGATAAACAACAAACAACCAAAACAAACAAGATGTTTCCAACTGAGCTTGGAAAAACTGAGCGCTGCTTTGGCGTCCGTCTTATCGTTCAATTGGGTCAAAAAAAATGCCATGTGGGCAAATTCTTTTTCAGGTCTGTACAGAGATCAGGAGCTTTAATCCAAACAAAAGCCCAGCAGGAACAAAAGAATCCTTTAATGACGCCTAACTGAAAACGTTTGACTTTAAAGCTGCTTCTGTGGTGTTTGTTACTTATATTCATAGAGTAGCAGCATTTTCATTTTGAGGTTACTTCAGTGAAAGTTCATTTTGATTACTTTATTCCTCGCTTCTTTTTAATAATATAATAGTAGGAAATGATCAACAAGTGTAGTCAAGTAAAAATAAAATCCATATATGTTCCTAAAGTGTAAAAGAAATAGAGAATATTCTGGTGAAGTACCTCTAAACTGTAAAAATGTGATACTTTGGTTAATATCCTTGTTTACTAGGTGGAGTAGGCGTGTAACTGAATACACTGACTTGTCAGCCATTACATTATGACCACTGGAAGGTCAGAATAACAGTGATTATCTCGTTACAGTGGCAGCTGTCAGCGTGAGGAATGTGTTAAGCAGCATGCCTCCTCACCCACTCTCACCCCTGTGACCTCACTCACCCCTGTGACCACGGTCACCCTATCCTCCAGAACCTCCACTGGTTCCCACAACTTATCCACTCTAAATTCCCTGCCCTCACCAACAAAGCCCTCCAGAACCGGACCCCCTCCTACCTCACTGACCTCTCCACCCTCCTCTCTAGTCAAGTCAGGACCAAGCAACGAACCTGGGGGTGACAGAACCTTCTCTGTAGTTTCCCCCTCCCCCTGGTCCCCCTACCCAAAAAAGTTCTAGACTGCACCGACCCCCCCAACATTGAAATCACTACTCAAGACTAAAAAAATAATATGACATTAGTGATGTCACAATGTTGCTATTACTGTCTTTGTTCCTTTGATTCATTTTGAAGTCTCTTTGGGGGTGGAGCTAGGGGGTCGGTGAGCGGAACAGGGACACTGAAGTAGAAGGCGCGGGAGACGAGCGAGTATTTTTGGAGATATTCGGCAAGTTTGTTGGAGTTTGTTTTAGAAGCCGGCAATAATTCAGACATTAATGAAGCAATATTCTTTTTATATATTCTGAAATTAGCGGACCGATGTGCCTTGGCGTTGGTTTGCGCTATCTGTGTGGTTTTCTAAGTTTATTATTATTAATATTATTAATATTATTAATATTCTTATTCTTATAAAGAGCACATTTGTCTTTGAAGCAGGAAAAATGAGCAATCACAGGGATCAATAGATCAAACCCACGGCCCCTGCCCCCACTATCAGCCCCTGCATCACCGAAGGAAACTTATTAGCATATAAACTTTTTACACAACTCTCCCTGTAGGTTCAACGAATGCTGCAACTGTACATAGTATAGCTACTATTTATCAATATCTCTTTTTATTTCCAGTGATATCTTTATTACTGTATGTCCCTTGTATCTGTACCTTGTATTTGTATTTATATAAACGTATATATTTATTTTAAACATTTTTTTTTTTTAAATAAACTTTATATTTTTCTTCTCTTCAGTTTTCCACAGGTACTTTTTGCTGCACGGCATCCAGAGTGGAAGGCAAAACAAGAATTTAATATTACAGGGAAACTAGTTGTAGCTGTGCATACGACAATAAACACAATAAACACACTTTTAAGTTGACTAGACCCCAGTCTAACAGTAAAGTTAGATATAATCTGCACTAAACCCGCTTCCTGGAGGAACGAGTGTTGTACCGGCGAAAGCTCACAGAGGACTCAGAACAAATTGCTGAAAGAGTCCAGGCTGGTTCTGATAGAGAGGAATCAGAACTCACAGCGCAACACAGAAAGAAAGACCTCCACGATAGCAGGTGGTTGTAATGTTATGGCTGAGCAGTGTCATTATCTCCTCACGTCGTCACGTTCAGGTGAAATGCAGCAGGCTGTCCTCACATTCTCTGGGAACAGTCACTTTGTAGCTGTGGCACGACAGTTTGTAATTGTTTCCGTTGTTGTTGTCCCAATAATCACATCCCTTCACGCGGTAGCAGATGGCAAACTCCAGAACCGCCCCTGGCTGCAAAATAAAAGGCGGCACAGGCAGACGAAACCTGAAGACATCGGTCTCCGGGGCGTCGCACGCGGCGTGGCGCCCGCCTGATGCCCAGGATGCTGTTGTTTCTGTGAGCGTCCTCCAGCTGGTGAAAGAGTAGTGAACTTTGACCTCTTTCTCGTAAGCGACATTAAGAACCTGTATGCTGCCTGTTATCCCCAGCTCCGAACACACGACCTGGTCCAGACACACTCCCTGAGCCGCCAGACGCTTCAGGAAGTCCGGCTCAGCTCCCACGTCGTCAGGGAAACAGGGTTTGAAGTACGGCAGCGAGAGCTCCAGCGATTTCCCAAAAGCCATTTCGGAGCTCATGAGGAGCCGGAACATGACGTGCTGGGGTATCATGGGATGCTCCTGGACTTTGAAGACTTTGACTTGCTCCAACTCCAGGCCCAGTGAGTCCACAAAGCGCACCTGCAGGCTCCCGAGTTCCTTCTTCCTCTCCGCGGACGAGGGAAGTGACTGAGCCCGCCTCCTCATGATGGTCTTAGTTGGCGGATCGATGGGCGAGCTGGACTTCAGATTCAGCTCTTTTACTGAAGGAGCTCTCGGGCCCGGTGGACGGATCGGGACCGGGACTTTAGGAGTCTGAGACTTTTGATCGTAGATGTCCCGGAGACGGATGGTGGTGATTTTAGCAGTAGGTGACCCGCTGGAGCTGCTGACGAACTGAGGCCGCGTCCAACTCGTCCCATTGGATCCTCTCTGCTGCCATTTCCCAGAAGCTCCAGCCATGACCCTCACATTCAGAAACAAACAAGTCGTTCGGGTTTTCAGCATGCACCCAAAATATTTCCGTCAGAGGTTTTCTTAGACAGGACAACTACAATCTTAATTCATCTAATCTACAATACAACGGTTGCTACAGCAGAACGTGTTGAGGAGCGAGCAGACCTTTGCAGCAGAGACGTTTTATGTTCTGGTGTTGGACCGGCCTCATGCGTTGACCTTGTCCGTCAGCAGGCAAGACCTGCTCCGACCCCAACTGCCACCAGATGACAGCCAGTAACAGATCTGTGCCAGGAAAATTCCTGTTTCCGCTCCACAGGAAACCCAGAAGGGAACTATGACGTCATTGAGGGCCGTTGGCAGCAGACGCCCTCTGGAGTGGTTCGTCGGCGGGTCTCTGAAGCCGTCACAAATCTGGAGCAAACTGTGAAATGAGGCTCCCTCAGTGCGAGTTCAGCCTTTGACATATAACATGAGCACTGAGCTGGAGATGGGAGGTGTAGCGTGAATATTTATAGCAGGTCGTCCGCTCTCTGATGCTGCCTTTATAGCTGCTGTTATGAGGCTGGTTTTATTTAGAGACTACGGAGTCTGACATCTGCCTGAAAAACAAATACATCTGTACGAGAACATACTTAAACATAACAAGAACAATTAAATAGAAAATAAAAATGTGGAATAAGATAGACAAAGCAAAAGTATTTAGCAAAGTATTTATTTTCATATCGGCTTGTTCGTTAATTTACTTTTCTGTCAATTTTTTCTTATATTTGTTTCCTTAAAGTAATTTTCTTGCAGACGTTTTTCCCTTTTTCCCTTTTACCCTTTTACACTTGCAACATAATACTGGTTCTTCATATATATATATGTATAAATCAACATTTAAAAGTTTGAACGATCTTTCTGAATGAAAGTGTGAATGTTAATTATTGAAGAAGGTTTTAAAATATTTTTTTTCTGAATACATTACTTACTCATTGTCTTACTTTCTGACTTATTTACTGACTTGCTTATTGAACTTCTATCTGAATCACTTACTGTTGACTTACTTACTGACTAACTGAGCGACTGACATAATGACTGTTTGACTTACTTACTTAATGATTTACTGACTGACTGACTGACTGACTTGTTTACAGACTGACTGACTGACTGAGTCAGGGTCTGAGTGAATACAACATTATCTGTGGAGACTTACTGGAACCCTCTGCAGCTGTAGAAGAACATCTCACACAGAATTATGACCGGCCATAATCAAATCAACAATTTCGACACAGGAACAAAACAGCCTTCAGGCGGGAAATACTAGGACCTCAGAAGAGGACCAGGTTCTGATTATCGTGTTTGACAGTAACTCATTAAGCAGATGATAACCTACAGTCAGACCTGCTACCCGATGGACAGATCCAGACCCTCTGGGAGAGCTGAAACCCGATCCAAACCTGAGTCGTGGAGGTGATCCAGAACTACAGAGATCATGAGAGGTCAGGACACGGATGCAGTCCAGCTGGACTACACTCTTTTATTTGAGTTCACTCTCTCACAGATCTGGAGTGATTAAGTTTCTGGCTTCCATCTGTTAGTCTGTCTGGTGTTTCTGTGTTCCAGGATGTTACAGAACCAACAGGAGTGTTTTCTCTTGGATCCAGAAGCAGAACACAGACAGGAGTAAGAGTATTAGATCATACTTGTTACAGAGGAACTGTTGATTGAGCTGGACGGATTTTAAATCCGGTTCTGACGATGAACGGCAGGAGAATCAGGGAATATAATCTGCAGCTGGATGAGTTGATGAGGATCAGGCGTTCAGACGCAGCTCTGAAAACATGATGTCTGAAACCGCTCAACAAATACATGTGTTAGTACTTTGAGATTTGATCCAAATGTAAAGTGCATTATAAATTAAATGTATTATTATTATTATTATTATTATTATTATTATTATTATTAGTAGTAGTAATGTAAAGTAGCAGACAGCAGCTCAGGTTGTCCATCAGAGAGAAAGTCCATTTATCATCATGGCTTAGGGTTAGGGTTAGAGAGAGAGAGAGGGATAGAGAGAGGGAGAGAGAGGGAGAGAGAGAGAGGGAGAGAGAGAGAGAGGGAGGGAGAGAGAGAGGGAGGGAGAGAGGGATTGATGGATGGATAGATAGAGAGAGAGAGAGAGGGGAGGAGAGAGCGATAAAGAGGGAAGGAGAGAGGGATGGATGATAGAGAGAGAGAGAAAGAGAGAGGGAGGGAGAGAAAGAGGGAGGGAGAAAGGCATGGATGATAGATACAGAAAGAGAGAGAGAGATATAGAGAGAGAGAATGAGAGAGAGAGATGGATGGATGGATTGATGGATATATATATATATATATATAGAGAGAGAGAGAGAGAGAGAGAGAGAGAGAGAGAGAGAGAGAGAGAGAGAGAGAGAGAGAGAGGGAGGGATAGGTAGATAGAAACTTTATTAATCCCCAGAGTGGATACCAGAGTGGTGATACAGCAGCTCCACAGATAGATATTGTAAAAAGTAACAAAAAGTAGGATATACTACATAAAAAGGACATCGTACAAACACGTATGGATAAATAAATACACATAGATAGATAAACTAGACTACGATTCAGATTCACCTTTAATTCAAGGTGAAAAGTAATCATTGTCGCTGGAAGTCTTCTGATGGAAATGAGGACAGTTAAAACTAAATGTACAGACATCAAACTTACTGACTAACTACATATTTAAAAAAACAAACAAACATCATATTCAAATAGTTAGATCCCAGAAAAGTGAGTGATCATCGGCGCTGTAGATCCTTCATGTTACACCTCAACTCAAAAACCACTTCACCGATCATCTCCAAAGTTCTTACCTTCATATACCCTTGTACACTAGGGGGGGCTCTTTTAACGAAAAACACTGTTTTTAGAACATAGTGACCTAACCGTTGGTCTGACTTAGTCCAAATTTACCTCACATGAACCGCCTCCAGGAGATCATATTTTACTTTAATTGTTCATATTTCACTGATTAGGGTTGTTTTTTTTTGACCGTTACTTCCCAACATAAGTCCCAATTTTACTCAAAGGTAGGTTTTGGCTCCTCCTAGAGAGGATTACATTTTGATGACGTTGCGTGATGACATCACAACCTGACATGTGTCAAGAATGTTTTGTTAACCGTTAAGATAAGCCGCTTTTGGAGGTTTTAACTCATAAATTCATGGACAGATTTGTATGAAAGTTCCCGGCAATAATGTCTACCTTGTTGAATTGTAATGTTTGTGCCCTCTGAGAGTTTTCTACTTCAGGATCTGATAGATTTACTGTAATTCACAATAGTAAATTATTGTTACTGTAATTTTCCAGCGTCAACAAAACTTTAATTTAATTTAATTTAATTTAATTTAAAACTTATATAAAATTTATATATATTGTCACACAAAAACCACAGTTAACTAATTTAGGTCGCGCTCATTTATTTACGGTGTATGTTTAAATCACATTGCAAGATTAAATTCATGATATTTTAACTATCATGCTAGAAAATAAAAAAGAAATGCAAAACATATATAAAAAATAAGAAAATGAAGTTGTTAAAACATAAGAATTATAAAGAAAAACGTAAAAAGTATCACATTATAATGTGAAAACATGAAAATGATCACATAAGAATATAAAATGATCGTGTTAAAAACGTCAAAATTATTATGTAAAAAAGTGAATAGTAGCACATTATAACAGGAATATGAAAATTATGCAATCATTTTGAAAATAATGATGTAAAAATAAAAAAAATGAATGTAAAAACGTAGAAAGTATCAAATAATAATGTGATATTAATGTAATAAAGTTAAAATGATCACATAATAAGGACATTTTCTGGTGTGACAGCATCTTGCTTCCATATGATCGAACATTGAAAACAGAGATAACAGCATTCGTGTCCAAACTAAGGGTCATGTGTGACCGAGATCAGGGTTAGGACAGGCTGACAGACTGAAAGACAAACAGTTCTGGGCTCTTCTCCCCGTCACCACGCTGGTTCAGAGGATTCTGTCCTGACAAGATGGAGAAAGAGAAGCTCCACAACTCCTGCAGAGAATCACCCAGGATGATCTGCCTCCAGGTGCTGCCCCCATACCTGCTGGCGGGACTGGGCTTGATGACAGCAGGCATGCTGCTGGACCACTTGCAGGTTGGTGACAGGAAGTAGTTCTTATCCGTGATATTCTAAAGACTCCCACAGGAAAAGGAGAGAATGTATGAGGCTCTCTCTGATTCTTGATGCCTCCCCACGTCCCTCTGAGCTGAATGGACTGAGCTGCGAGGCATGTGGGGGTGTTGTGGCGCTGGAGGTCACAGTGACCCACTGGTTCTAGAAAGTGACCTTGCTACATGGGAACAAACTATCTAGTCCTGGCAAGAAGGTAGAACAACACATGGATTTGAAAGTGAATATGGCAGAAGTCTGCATCTATGCATGAATGAGAAACAAAACCAATTACTGTGAATGTAGGGAAACTTTTATCATATTTAAAATGTCCTTTTAAAGTATTTTTCTGTCGTCAACCTTAAACAAGCTTGAGATTTTAAAAGTCAATATTTCTTATTGGAAAATATGAACCACTCGACTGAACCTATGAATATATGATAAAGAATAAGGGACCAAGGATGGCGCCCTGGGGAACACCACACGTCAAAGACGCCACCAAGGAGGAGACAGTAACCATGGCTACTGAGAAAGACTTACTGAGAGGATTTTTTTGGCATATTAAAAGCATTAGAGGACATATTAAATAGAATAATTTAACTTGATATAACCAAAAAAAGTCAAAATACTTTTCTGAAAAAGTTGAAAATAGTAATTTTGAAGAAGATTTGAATAAATTCCAAAGCTGGTATTTCACTTTTTACCCCACTAACCAAGGAGGTAATGTTTTCACTCCTGTGTATTTGTCTGTTTGTTTGTTTGTATGTTTTGTATGTTGTGTGTCTGTTTGTTTGTTTGTATGTTTTGTATGTCTGTTTGTTTGTAAGCAGTATTTTTTGAAAAACTACAGGACAGATTTGCATGAGGTAGGTTTTGGCATATTCTACAAGTGATGTGGTGATGTTACGTGTTTCGCCGCATTTAAAAAGAAATCAAATAAAGTAAAAAGGAATTTGGTGTAGTGATGTTACGGTGTGGCTTTTGCCGCCTTTGATCCTTTGATTTAATTAAAGTTCCTTTTTCTTTTGGTGTTGAGCTCTGGTGTTCAGTGGGCTGAACAGAGATGCTGAAGTGGAAGCTGCTGGAGACGACCGGCTACATTATTGCATCAGTAACCCAATTTAAATTAAGTATTTTTGAATGGAACTCCATAATTTAAGTTGTAAATACTTGATTTAATTGTGTCATCAGTAGAAGTCATTATTTAAAATCATTAACAATTATTTTTTAAAGTGTAAATAAAATCGACTATTTTCCATGACACATGTTTTTATCAAGAAATCATTTTAAAAAAGTCAGATTTTTTTGGTTTTACTGTTTTAAAACCGTTGACCAAACACATAGTCATTTTATAGTAAATTTAATATTGAATTAAGAAATGGCCCAAATAATAAAAAATATGCAAAGAAATAGTTTTGTTTTTTTTCTTAGTGAGGGTAAAAGACTTAAACTCTCCTCGTCTTTCTAGCTGCTGATTCTTAATCTCACTTTCCCAAAACGTGACAAGAGGAAGTTTTCACAAATGGAGGGAAAAATCACAGTTACAATTACAAAAAGGAGCCAGAAGGGGGGGCTGAAGACCGAGGACGCCTGGTCTCCTGTCTCAAGGACATTTTTTTTTCGCTGAGTCACTGCCTTTGTCACTGATATGTGTGTGTGTGTGTGTGTGTATGTATGTGTGATTGTGTGTGGGTGTGAGAGTAAATATGTGTGTGTGAGTGTGTGTGAGGACATGATCTAATCAGGAACTACGTAGACGTACGGTCATACGTAGACATTATTGACTCTTGTCATTTTCTCTTTTCTGATCTCACAAATATTTATGTGAAATGAAATAACACCAAGAAGACAGAGAGACATAAAATAAAGTGACGTGATGAACCTCGGACAGAATGAAAAAGTCCAGTAGACGACAGGAAGTGGCGGTCTCTGTGTCTCACAAGTCAAACAGGGTGAACCGCGTCCTCTCCAGTCCACAGCAGCACCACGTGTGGGCGACAGATACGGAACCTGCCGCTCCGACTGCGTCACCCACTCGTAACGAGGATACTGAAAGGGAAAGGAGGGGCTTCCAAAGACAGGGAGAGCAGAACTGCAGTATCCTCTGATCTGGTCCCAGGAGGATTCTGACGGAGGACTGAGGAAAGACGAGTCCTGATACAGTCGGGTCACCTTGTTTATACTGCAGCATCTACACCCTACAGGCACACACACACACAAACACACACACACACACTCTCATCACACAGACATACACACACACAGACACGCCCCCCTTCATGTCCCTCCATCCACCACGGAACGCTGTCACGACTCATCCATCCGTCTGGACTCAGAGGGAAACCCTGGCAGCATCAGGACAGACACTTCCTCTTGAGACAAGTCTCGGTCCATCATCCCAGCGTGGACCTGACATCCCAGAGCCCCCCCCTCGGTCAAAATGAAGAAGGGGATCCAGAGTGGTCACACTGAACATCAGCACACTGGTGAGGAGAGCGAGGCGTGGATGGAGAACGAGTGGCAGCACAGGAGGGCTGAGAAGAAGCTGCTGAGCTTCTGGATGTCCTTGTCCCACCGGACCTGGACCTTCTTAAAGCTCCGAGAGAGACCGGGCTTCCAGCGCTCCTCTTCCTCTGCCCGGCTGCTGAAGAGAGAGGCATGAGGACAGGAATTGTGTGTGTGTATGCGTGTGTGTGTGTGTGTGTGTGTGTGTGCGTGTGCCTGTGAGACTTGTGTGAGTACACGTGTGTAGAGGTGTGTCAGTAGCAGAGTGTCATGACAGACCTGCAACAAGTGGATGTTACAATATGTGTGTGTGAGAGTGTGTGTGTTTGTGTTTGTGTGTGTTTGTTCTTACGTGTGTGACTTTGTGTGTGAGTGTGTATCTTTGTGTGTGTGTGTTTCAAGAGGATGAAAACAGCTTCTCCTGCTTGGTCCACCATTCTTAGAGGTCTTTTATGTTGCTGCTCTTGCTGGACTGGAGTGACAGGTGTGTCAAACAAGCTTGGAAGATTTCTTCATTTTGTTTTGTTTTTTGGGTTTTTTTCTGTGGAAAACTACTTAAATGAAAAGAGTTCTCAAGAAAAGAAGTGTTAAGAACGTGACATAAGGTGAATTCACGAAACCTTCTGGTCTTGGAGAGTCTTCCCTCTGTTGAAACGGACCATTACTTCCTTCTCAAATCGGCCTGATCAGTGTTTGAGACAGATTTCTGACACCCTCACCATCAGAACCCTCCCACGCCGGGATGGATTAACAGGAAACCGGCCATGGTGCTGACCCATCTGGCTCTGGAGCTGCGCTTCCAGGGGACGAAGCTCAGGGGCTTCTCTTGCAAACTGACCCGCTCTGCTCACGGCTTCCTGCAGGAGAGCGCGTGGATCACGGGATTCCAGGTCCTGCTGCCGTACCTGGTGTCCGGCCTGGGGATGGTGGCGGCTGGGATGGTCATGGATTTTGTGCAAGTATGGACAGGAAGTGCATCAAAGTATGTCTGTGCGTGACTGTGAGGCTGTGAGGACACTGACGCTTTCATGAGAGCATTGGGTTGTAGAATGCAGTGATTAGTTGGATATTTGTTCTATAGATTTTAACACATAAGTATGATAAAGACAGTCTGAAAGTGATCCATGAAACAGTTTTTAAGTTGCTGCCCAAGGATATAATTTTTGCGGTGGACCGATTCTGTCCTCGGTGGGGTGGGGGGCCACTTCTGTTGCCTCACAGCATGAATGTTGAGGGTTCAAATATACCGTTTATGTTCCATTTTGAAAAAACTGTGGTATAGAAATAGTTGAAGTGGTCACCACAAAGTTCTGGTAGGTGTGACGTTTGAGTGTGACGGGTCGCTGACCTCTATAACGGTGAAACTGTCCAGGGTGTACCCAGCCCCCCTGCTCAATGTCAGCTGTCAAAAGCACCAGCCCCCCTGCTAACCCTGCACATTCTGTTCCCTACAGACAAGCACTAGAACACAGAACACACCGAGGAAGACTGGGGTATCAGGAACGAGAAGTTAGATAGAGGCGGGCCTCCTAATAACGTTGTCCCTGTTTGACCTTGTTGCAAATGTGTCACGTGACTGAAACCCTGAATCCTCAGCAGGTCAGCCAGCCGTTTGTCAAAGAAAACCTCTCTTAGCAGGTTTTCTAACATTGTTTAATTTATTATAATAATAATACATTACATGAAAAGACTCTCAGCATTTCATTATTCCCTCTTTCCCCCCTCAACTCCCCTCGTCTTTAAATGGCTTCGTCGTCTGTAAGCTGTCTGGGGGCACAACTTTATTGTTTCTGTTCTCTCTCACCACTCTGCACTGCTCTCAGGGGGGGGAATAAATCACTCAAAATCAACTTTACACCAGCTGCTTAGCATCAGAAAGCAGACAGACACAGATATGCAGATGAGATGGTGAACATTCAGGAGCTAAGGAGGCAGCAATGTCCTTCAGGGGGAGGTGGAGACCAAAAACAGAGCAAAAAGAGAGAGAGAAAGTAATATTAACAAATAGTACTAACCTTGATCAGGTGACCAGAAAGACAATTCCAAACCTGTAATAATATTTATCAATATTTTGCTCATATCAGTAATGTCTACCTGTGTTTGGACTCCATGTCATGTAGAACTTCTTTCTGCTGCCACCAAGTGGCCAGAAATGACCAAAGAAGATTTAAAGTACAACATTCCAAAGTTGTGGGTTGGGGGGAAAAAAAGAGAAGAGTATTTATTGAGCAGTGAGTTGTGTTTACTCTGTGAACACGCTTTTAAAAACTACCGTGGTGTTTTCCAGCACTGGGAGGTTTTTAAGGAGATCTCAGAGGTCTTTATCCTGGTGCCGGCTCTGGTGGGGTTGAAGGGAAATCTGGAGATGACACTGGCATCCAGACTGTCAACAGCAGTGAGTGGAAACACACACACACACACGCACACACACACACGAGAAGAGAAAATGGAAATTAGTTGTGTACAGCTGTAACATTGACTTATTTTTAGGTTTCTTTTAACTAGACAGTGAGTTACTGTTCACACACTTAATACCACCTTTATAGGCCAATTGTGATTGTAAGAAGCAGGTATTAACATTTCCTTTATCAAATATACCCTCTGTATCCATTGTGTCTGAAAAATAGCACATTTAATTCACACACTTCCACACAAATTACAGTTTGTGTGGCGGTTTTATGAGGCGCCACAGAAGCTAGGAAAAACAGGCACATTTATTTACCGGCGTTTAGTGGATTGCTTACGATGTCTGACTTTTTAATAGCTTGGAAATGAAAGTTAGCTCAGAAAATGGTTGTGCTTGCTTATAATTGTTAATATCAGCGGACTTTAATATAAAGGGTCTGTAAAAGTAAGAGACCGATCATCAACAGGAATGCAAAATGTAGCTTATTACTGTTTTAATTCATCCCCATTACATTATAAAGACATATTAAACATTATACAGGCTGTGCAGAAATATTAACAGTGTGTTAGGGCCACCCCTACTTATGTCTTGGCCACCCCTGGGCCCTGGCCACCCCATTCAAAATATTCTATCCATTGTTAAATCTGCCACTGACTTCCATATTTTTGGAGCTGTTTATGAAAACGGGGGACTTTTTTGTTGAAAACCCCCCCAAAAGAATTAGAAACGTTGTTGATAACACACATATAAAACGTAAATGCAACGTATGGTTGCCTTTTCAGTATTTTTGATGTTCTTTATGCCTCTGTCATGCCAGAAAATGAAAAAAATCCAGTATCAAATTAAAAATGTGATACGTTTCACGTTCTTACATGATCATTTTCCACGTTATAATGTGTGTTTTCGCAAGAAATTGATCCAACACGTAAAACGTGGGAATTATCACAAAATAACGTGATGCTGAAAACTTTTCTTCGGTACATTTGTACAGTTACGTTTATAAACTCTTTCTTTACCTCCGTATTCTACATTTCTTATGTGATTCATTTTAACCTGGAAAAACACAATAAACAAAAAAAGTTGGAGTACCTAAAGACGGATCTATCTTTAAATTGTATGTATATATTGAAAAACTATCACTCCTCTTTACGTCACGATACTCATGTAGTGAAAATATGACGAGTGACGAGTGACAGAACATCCCATGATGTCCCAATAGTCTTTTCTATTATTGTGTCCTTCTGACTTAATGTCCACAACTAGTAGGAACTTATGCTTGATAGAGATACCGTCTCCACCCACAGGCCAACACGGGGCAGATGGAGGAGGCTCAGCAGCAGTGGAGGATGGTGTCCTGTAATCTGGCTCTCACTCAGGTGTGTTCCTACACACACCTTCACCCTTTCTCTAATTCTCTCCATCACTCTCTCTGCAGGTGAAATCTTTGGCGGCTGAATGAGAATCGTTTGAAAATAATATATAAAAAAATGTGAACGGTTTGTCAAATAATCCAAGTCAATTTATAATAATTATTAAATATTATTTATTTCCATTTTAACAGTTTTATAGGACAATAAAATCCTCAATAAAATAACTCAAAATCTGTTTCCTGGATCACTTTCAAATTCTATATCCACATAGAGTGAGGAAGAAATATGTCGACTTTGGGTAAGGTCAGTTGTATGTATCTGCCGCTAGGGGGAGCTTTATCTCTAAATGTTTTCAAGCCTTTCTCAACCTTTGCTCCGGTTTAGTCCGGATTTAGTGCACAAGAATAAACTGGAGGAGATATATCTTATATATCACATTTTACTCCAAAGAATCCCTTTTCCCCACAAATCACATTCTTATTAATATGCAGCACCTATATATATTTTTGACTTTGAAGTTGGATCTGGCTATTTCCTGTTCCACTATGAGGATTCTTGCTATATCCCCATCCCTGATTTACATTTCATGCAAATGTCTCAATATTATTTTAGTTAAATGGCTGATCTCAATGTTAAATAACTTCTTATATAAATACCCAGATTTGATTTTTTCGTGATACATCCAAATAGTTTAAGTGTAGTTCAAAACTAGAAAAAAAAAAATCCAAGAATCCAACCCTATATATAGATCGATTTTAAAATGTAATGGTTTCTTCCTGATCACATGCCCGGGCCTTTTAGCAATTTCATGAAACTCTGTTCTGTGTAATCTGCAAACAGACAAACAATGGGAAGCAATGACTCAACTTCAGTTCCAGCAGTAATTATCCGTTAGTTCCTCTTATCTACGCCAATCAGCTAGTGTATCTCACTGACGCTAGCAAACACATACTATAAATAAACCTTTCTTCTACTTCGTGTTTATTTACCTTACAAGGGCCGACGCTGCACTCAAGTTATATCATTTCAGTTATATTTTTGTGCGTCCCATTGAGCCAAAACGTTTCTATTTCTACTTTAAACTACTAATTCTAAATCTGAAGATTTCCCACTTGAAGCAAAAGAGATAGCAAAGTAATGAAATTACTTATAAACTGTTAAAATTGCATCTAGTACAAATCTGTCGTTGTAAAAATGTTGTTTGGTAATGAGTTTGTTTAAATGTATTTTTTTATTTATTTTTTTATTTTACAATATTTTGATTCTTTCATATATTTTGCACATTTCTGTCTGACAGAGCCCTACAAAGTTTAATATCTGCAAAAAATGACAAACTGAGCAAAGTTTCCTTCATAATTTATTATCATATATTATTTAATATTTTTATATTCAATATAGAACTTTCTGGGACCCTGTATGGTTGTATTTTTTTGTATTCTCCATACTTTTCATTGTCCATTCAAAAATTCCTTCATTATTGTGATTCTTTTTCAACTTTTAATTGCAATTTTTGCAATTCAGAACCTTCATAATTATTTATCCTATTCATACTTTTTCAAATTGTTATTGGTTCAGATTAAAACCAGCATTGCAGTGTGGCTTCAGCTTTTTCAGAAAAACCTGCAAATATTAAATTTTTCTTAAATCAAAAATCACTATCTTTAAAAGACTCCCCCTAGAGAGTAAAATATGAACTTTTAGAGTAAAATATGAAAAAATGATACATCTAAGATAGATTAAGTCGATTCATACTTCATTAAAATCTGCTCATCGATTAGGAAGTCATGTCCAAAAAAAAAAAGTTTTTCATATAAAGCGCCCCCTAGTGCGTCAAATATGAACTATTAGAGTAAAATATGTTAAATATTCAGGATAAATCTCCTCGAGTCGATTAATACTCACCAGATTTGGACAAAACAAACCCTCACATGCCTTTTTCTCCGTTCTCCAGGTCCAGGCTACGGTAGTGGGGTTTCTGGCGGCGGTTGCAGCAGTGTTGCTCGGGGGTCTGACCCGAGGGGGAGTGGATCTTACCAAGGCCGCTGTCCTGTGTGCCAGCAGCGTCACCACCGCCTTCATCGCCGCGCTGTCTCTAGGTCAGACAGAGCGCTGCAGAGGACAGGACGTCTGAGAATGCAGCAGATACACAAACCACCACAGCGTGTCGTTAAATCTTTAAATCCAGTCTTCGTCTTGTGTTTTGGTCAGGTCTGGTGATGGCGGCAGTGATTATTGGATCCAAGAAAGTGGGCATCAACCCAGACAATGTGGCGACGCCCATCGCTGCCAGCCTCGGAGACCTCATCACTCTGTCTCTGCTTGCTGGGGTCAGCAGCTTCTTTTTCTATCACAGAGGTCAGAGGTCACCCCGCTGAGCCATTTTCAAAACTGCATCTCGACTCTTATGGGATTGGTTTGTTCGACAAAAGAGTTCATTCAAATGAGTTTATTGTAAAGAATTTAAAAAGCAAAAGATGATTAAAATTCCTGCAGCTTCAGAGCAGCAGTGCTGAAGTCGGAGTGGAGTGTTTCAGCCAGAAGGGGGCAGCATTACCCACCTTTTATCCTTAATACCTGCAATACGTCCTGATAATATCTTAAATGTCTGCCATCATTTCTGTCAGGGTCAGAATTGTTTATACATCTGATATACTGGTTAAAGAACAGATTTTGACAAACCTATCCTTTGCTATGTTCCCCCTCAGACATTTGGTTCCTACCTTCTGCAGTCTGCCTCTTCTTTCTGCTGCTCATCCCAGCGTGGGTCATCGTTGCCCGTCATTCTCCACCAATCAGAGAGGTCCTGAAGTCCGGCTGGCATCCCGTCATTCTGGCCATGTCCATCAGCAGGTGAGCTGAATACAAAATGACTTTGAGTGAAGTGATATATTAAAATGTACACATATATCACTCACACATTCCCCTCACATGTTCTCTGTGGTCTTCTGCCAAGCATCGGTGGACTGATTCTGGATAAGACAGTGAGCAATCCAAACTATGAGGGTATGGCTGTGTTCACCCCCGTCATCAATGGTGAGCGGGAGATTTAAAAAAAACAGGCAAATATAATCTCACCTTCGTATAAGAGCTTATAATCATTAACCGTCAAGTTATTAATCACTTCTAAATAATGTATGAAGAGAAAAATCTCTCACACTAAAACACTAAACCTTTAATGTCCTGCTCAACTGTTTGCTTGATCCCATTCTGAGTCACGAATTCTTATATCTGTTGATATTATGACCCAGGGGCAGCATGTATATGCTAAAGAGTAAGGGGCCGATGGTGGAGCCCTGGGGGACACCACAGGTCACAGAGGAGGAGACATTAACTATGGCTGTCGGGAAAATCATATTCCATTAGTAGGATTTTTTCTTTTTGGCATATTGAAGCGTGTGAGGATTTATTAAACATAATTATGTAACTTGATACAACAGACCAAAGTCTAAAATGGGTCAAATAGTTTTTTAAAACAAAATGTTTTGCCAAAAGTTTGAGCCAATCTACTTTAAATGTGCTTTTTTTCCCCCATAAAGTACAAAATTGATCAATAAATGATTTTATGAAACTGATTTTTTATTTTTTTTATTGCACTGTTGGTCATTTAATGGTCATTTTAGAGTGCCTAATATATTATATTGTGTTTTATATATATATATAAGACAATATAATATCTTAGGCACACTGCACAGGCAAAATAGCCACTAAATGACAAACAGTATAAAACAAAACCCAAAACAAAACTGCAAATATATATATATATATAACAGTATATATATGTGTGCATATATATGTGTATATATAAATATATATATATATATATTGGTATATATCTAATAAATACAATATGTCTATATATGTGTGTATATATATGCATATATGTATATGTATGTATATGTTTGTGTGTGAGTGTCTGTGTTTATATTTAATCTCAATATTATCTATAAGCATATGTGGTGATAATTAAAAAGAAGTACTATTTTAATTAAGGCTTGGCTAACTGCCAACTTTTTTTTTAATGTAACACACAATTAAATTAAATATTTTTGAGACTACAATTAAATGCTGATACTTAATATAATCCAGTCATATTTTTACATCACCAATAATTATATTTCATCAGTTTGTTATATATATTTGTCTTAAAATGCTGCAGGAGTCAAATAAAGTCACGTTTCATGTTTTTCAAGTTCAAACAATGAAAAAAAAATTTTTGCTAGAGATTTTAATTCCACTTTTAAGCGTTTCAGGTCTAACAACGCACTGTAAAAAGCAAAAACATGTTCGATTAACTTAAAGAAATTACTTCAATTAGTAACAAATTCATTATTTTTGAGTCTAACCTATTTATTCAAGTTTTAAATACTTAATTAAATTGACTGTAACCAGTTTTAAGCAATTCTTTTTTTCAGCTCAACCAACAATTCTCTTTTTACAGTGTAGGATTCTGATGGCTTTGAGTATCTTTTCCTACATTATGTAATATTATGGATATAATGACTTATATTGAAGACATTTAGAACAGATATTTTTCCAGATCTTTGAAGAAAGACATGAAAGATTCCCATCGTCTGCAGACACAGACGTCTGTGGGACGTGTTGGAGCTAATCCCATTAGCATTATTTAAAAAAAGGGCATCAAATTAGGGCCAGGATTCAAGCATGAGACATTCCGCTGCTGCTGTAGTTGTGTAGTCTAATGAAGCTACGGAGGCTCAGAGAGGCCAGATCTTCACCCACTCCCACTCTCTACCCACAGAACAGCACATTCAGAGGGGAGGAAAGACAATGCTGCTCTTTACATAAACCACAGGCCTGATCAGAATGTTAACTATTCCTCCACCAGCTCCTGTTTGTATTGCGCCTCTGCCAGATATAGAACCCCAAGACAGGAAGTGCGTTTCTGTAGTCCAATTCGGGACTCTCTCACTGCCGTCCTCGCCGAAAGTAAACCAGTTCTTTTCAGGACGTTTTCAGATATTTCACTCGAAATAGTAGAAAAAAACAAAAACTTCTTGTTGGTAAAGAAACAGAAGTGGTGAGAAAAAAAAATACCCGGTCCTCGTAGGATTTCTTCTAAACTGTGTCAGAGCTCCAAACATTATTTCACTTAAAACAAAAGCAATCCTTTATTAAACCAAAAACGCTAATACTGGTTAAATCTTCTTTTTTTTTAAAGAAATTGAATCATGTTGGTTTTTAGGTTTCACCAGTAGCACATTATGCCAAAATCAAAAAAGACATCCAGAAGAGATCGGCTTGTGAAAGGTACCAAAGCTGTTCCTCTAAGCATCTGTGGATCCACAGATCTCTCCACATGGACAAGACCTGGAACAAATACCCAGATGGCCTCTTCCCAGACGTGGCCGACTTTCCAAATTTCCTCCCAGATCTCCCTGAAGGCTTACCCAGAAAGTCACAGACGATCCATTTGATCCTCTTGGAACAAACCGACCTTAAAATGACGTCCACTTTCTTTCTATTAGATTTCTCTGTATTTCCTTGACCCGGATGAATGAGCATTCACACAAGCATGTTATTTATGGAAACTTTCCGTCAGCGCGGCATCAAGTACCTGCAGCTACAGGTATTACATACATGAATGCAGCGGAGTGAGAGGATAGAGTGGTTTAACCCTTAAATGTCCTGTTTTTTTCTGCCCCTGGACTGATTTATATTCATACTATGGGCCAGTGGCAGCATGTACAGTATATGCTTAAGAGTAAAGGGGCCAAAGATGGGCCCCTGGGGGACACCACAGGTCAAATTAGGAGCAGCAATTAATCCTTTTACTGAGTAAAGATGTCTGAGTGAAGTCCTCTTCGATGGGTTAGCTGCCATTGAGCTAGCGGCTATTCTCCCTGGCCTCCACACACAACCAAACTTATAATACGAATGTAGATTTGCTTTAATCAAGAGAGATGATCAAATATATATATATATATATAAATATATATTCATATATAGTCAATTATTCTAATTCTGTGGTGTTGATCTCAAAATACAACATCGCCAATCACTGGCCCGGCATGCATACCCCAGCGATCTCAGCTGTTTTTGCATATCAGTGTGCACAAACTTTTTCATTATCGCCTCGTTGTAATGGTTTTAGTTTAGTTTAGTCATTTTAATTGGGCCTTAATGGTTTCGTTCCGCTGCCAAGCAGCATGGTAGCTGCCCTGTGGTTGTAGCTGCTCCAGTTTTTGTCCCTCATCAGAAACACATATCCCCCCCCCTCGCCAGCTTAGTGTTGGTCCTCACCACCACATGCTGGCTGCCCACTGATCCCCAGGGAGAGGATAAACGCCGAGAACAAGTCTCATTATGTTTCTCTGAGTGCGATTATGTGTCAAATAGATCTTCTTCTGATGAAATAAGCCTGAAAGAGAGCATTGTTGGAATGAATGTGGCGTAACATCCAAAGAGCCCTTTCCAAGCCGTCAGAGAAATGAGAAAGAAAAAAAAAGCTCCCATGGGAACATGTGATTTAGGAATAAATACTGACTGGATTTCAAGCATAATTGCTGTTTGGACAGAGAAGGTTTTTCCAAGAACGCCTACACTCATCTTTTTTACAGCCACTGCTGGGTGTCTCGCACGGCCAGTGAGCGATAGAGAGAGAGAGAGCTAAGCAGCTGATCGTGGCGATCATCATAGGAGAATTTAATTTTAAGATATCCATAAACTCTGAAAATGAATCCTTTAAAGCTTTATTGTCCTCAAAAAGAAAAAGTAAAACAGTCAAATGAAGAAGAAGAAAAAATCCAACTTATAGAATTATTTCATGATGAAATCTTATGTTCCATGGAAAAAATCCAGTTTAAAATAGATTAGCTCATCCTTTTAGTTCTTTTAAAACCATGTGACCCTTATTAGATTAGAGGTTACTTAATTCTCTTTGGTAAGTCCTCACACAATAGTCATGGTCCATGTCTCCCTCCTTGGAAGCCCCCTTAACCTGTGGTGTCCCCCAGGGCTGCATCTTTGGCCCCTAACTCTTTAGCATATACATGCTGCCACTGGGTCTTATTATAAACAGCTCCAGTCAGAGAAAGAGTGACATCACAGGTTCTCCCCCAGACGGTTGAGCAGGACATTAAAGGGTTGGACGTTCTCCAATAACTTGTAGTAACTTGAGAACAAAACCTTCTGCACCTTCTGACATTCTGTTCATTCTTGAAATACGTTAAGTTTTATGACTTGTTTATGATGGGATTGATTTGCACCACCCTTTTTCTACATCCCTGCAGGTGTAGGGGGGAATCTGGTGGCCATCCAGGCCAGCAGGATGTCCACCTTCCTCCACTGCTGGAGTGTTCCTGGAGCTCTTCCACGTAAAATGACTGGGAACTGCCCGGGACCCTGCGCCGTCTTCTGCTCCTCAGGTCAGACACACAACATCTTTATTAAGCTGTGCAACCCCTGGTTGAACTACCAAGTCAACTATGTGACACTTTACTAATCATCAATAATGAAAAAATAAATCCTAATTGATGTTTTTCACATGTTATGAAAATGTAAGTTCTGCGTTTGGATTTAGAGTAATTCACTGTACTATGGTGAGAGTTTGAATTTTATGGTCTTTGTACTACTCTTTGTGTTGCTATTTCACTGTTTGTTTTTCTTTACTGTGGCTGCTTTTCACCAAAATTGTTTGTAACACAACTCCGCTACTGAGAGTTTTGGTCAGTTTTAGCAAATCATTTTGGTTTTACAGCACATGCACTAGTAAAAATCACATTTCCTGTAGCAAAAAACTCCAGCAAACCGGCTCCATCCTCACTCAAAGGATCAACTGACCAGAATTATTGACATATAAAGTAAACAAATATATACGAAAATAAGAACAAGAAAAGAAAAGCAGGAAAATGATGATTTAAATTGTCAACGTTCGTCAGGATTCCAGAAACATAAATTTGATTGAAGGCTAAAGTTGTTCTGTATTGAAAAGCTACTCTCTGTTCACATTATAACATGTATTGGAAAACATTTTCATACTAAAAGGTCTATAAACGGTAAGATCAAATAGATTGTTATAAGTCATGGACAAGAACATTGCTTTTATATATATATATATATAAACATTTAGAACATTTAGTACAAGAAATGAAAAGCAGCTGGGCCTGGGAAACAGATTTAGACAAAATAAGTGTGAAGAATCATAAGAATGTCTACAGGGGAAATCATCATGAACCGAACACAAAGGATCTAAGATTTGGTCTGGACCGGAAAAGCTAGTGAGAATATGTCTTAAATGGAGAATCGAACACTGCTGGAGACAACGATGACCCGATCTGAAGGGGGAAATGTGTAGAAAGTTTAGGGGCTACCGCTGAGAAGAACTAGTAGGTCTACTATGGTTAGTCTACTTCATGGACTAGCCATAGTAGCCCTTCTAGTTTACTTGAAGACTAGGACTGAGGACAGTCACACCACAGACACGCAAAGTCGTTGAACACATGAACGACAACATCTCATGGGAGCTCCAGGAGAATCTGAATGAGAATGTTCTGGAATTTTACAAGATGGAGTCCAGGCAACTGAGCCAAAAATAATGACCACAGCAAGATTGACTTGGAGCAACATGGTTGTGTTTTTTGTCAATTTGGACATTCCGATGATTCTCTCACATTACCACTATATTCTCTATATACAAAATATTCATGAACATTTCAATCTGGTTATGACAGAAGTTTCATGTTTGAAACAGGAGCAAGAACAAATTTGTTTGAATTAACAAAGCCTTTAATCTTAATTACACTACATCTTATTACATGGGGAAAAGAGGAGAGGAGGTATATTCTGGACTAGGTGTTATACTCTGGCCAAGCCCATTAGTCTAAACTGTCCGAGCATAAATTATACCCCCAGTATGTTATACGTCCAGCCCATATTCCTCTGGGCTGGAGGTATAATCTGGGCTTGGGGTAAACTCTCAGCTGGGGGTATACTCTGGGCTTGGGGTATACTCTGGGCTAGGGATATACTCCGGGCTAGGGGTATACTCTGTGCAGGGGGTATATACTGAAACAACAATCAACAACATTCTTTAACTCGTCCTGTGCTGCACAGGCAGCCAGTGAAGACGCCAGGAGAGGCCAGACAGGTTCACGCTACCGTGTGCCTGTCAGGAGCCTCGCAGCTCTATTTCCAACCAACTGTAGCCCGGATGTAAGAACCTGGCCCATTCCAAAGTATAACCGGTTGCAGAAGTCCAGCCTGGAGGGGATAAAAGCACGAGTGACCTTCTCAAGGTCCCCAGAAGAAAGGAAGGACGTTACGACAAAGAAGAAACAAATAGTCACAGGTGAAGGGATCGACTTCTGCAGTCTTCATCTTATGGTCATTGAAGCGGAGGAAGCTTTGAGTTCGCCTTCGTCAGCCAGACAGCTGGATAAGGATTTAATTAACAGACAGTCTTTTACTAAATTCTGATAATGAGGCATATCTCTTCCAGATTGTTTTACCAACATAAAGTAAAGAAAGTTCACAAGGAAATTAGCAGCTATAGTTGGGCTCTCTGGTTCTGATGGACCAGATGTGCCCTCAGGAGTAGAGGAGGATTTCTTGAATTGATAATAAAATAAAAGAGGAGGATGTTCGTCTGGACGGAACGGAGTTGCAGCAGTCGGCGCCTCTAGACACAGCAGATGGCGAAGAAGTCAGAACGGGGAGTAAAAATGAGCGACATGTTTATCCTCTTCATTACAGGTGAGGAAAACTTTGAGGGATAGATTGAAACTTTGGGGAAAATGTAATAATTTACTTTTACTAATCAACAACTGTGTGGTAGGTGTGAGGTTCCATCAGCGGCCGCACAAACTGAGGGGAAACACAATTAATTTAGATAACCTGACTCCGTCGAAGGTTTGTTAACTCTTTGCAAAGACTGATGTGGGAAAACATACATTTAAAAATATAGCGTGCTAATTAGCCAACGTTTTGCTGCAGCTCTAATAGAGGCGTGCAAACTATTTCGCAGTCATCGGTTCCATCCCTTCCAAATGGCACATAAATACTCAGTAAGTAGTGAACAAATGTATTTGCGTGTATTTCCCCAATTATCAAACTATTCTTTTAACAACATCAATGAAAGAAACAAAATAAATAACATTCGAAAATGTCTTTGTTGTTTATAAACCTGAACTTTAATTCAAAGTACTCACAAAAATCTAAATTTTTTTTTTTTTTTTAATTTTTTCTAAATTTGAAAAAAAAGACGATGTAATATATTACAAATATTTTTCTCTGAAACATGTGTGCCACAATTACCCCCAGGAGATCCTATGATTAATAGGCAACAAACGTAAAAGATGGCCGTGCTATAGCAATAAAGAATGCCATAGAGAAAAGCCCCTCTTATCCACTGTGAAGTATGGAAGTGGATAAGTGATGCTGTAGGGCTGCGTTTTAAAAGCCATGTTTCCACGGAAACCATCAAATACCAGCAGATATTGGACGAAAACATAAAAGCTTGTGACTAAAAACTTAAAGTGGGCCGTGGTTGGACCTTCAAGCAGAACGATGATGTTAAGGTCACCTAAGAATCAACCCAAAAAGGGTTCAGAGCTGACAAAATAAAGGTTTTGCCATGACCATCCCGGTCACATGACCTCAACCACATAGAACATCTGTGGCATTTGCTGCAGAGGAGATCCCACAAGAACCTGAAGGAGTTGTAGATGGTTCTGTATGGTGGAATGGTCTCAGATCTTCTCCAAGTGCTCTCAGAACTCGTCACACACTATATCAATCAATCAATCAATCAATCAATCTTTATTTATATAGCGCCAATTCACAACAGCAGTTGTCTAAAGGTGCTTTCCAGAAAGAGCAGGTCCAGACCAGACTCTTTATATAATTATCTACAGGACCCAACAAATTCTTCCTTGAGCAGCACTTGGCGACAGTGGCGAGAAAAAACTGCCTTTTAACAGGCAAAAACCTCGAGCAGATCCAAGACTCAGGGTGGACGGCCTACTGCCGGGTTTGGAAAAAAAAGAGAGAGAGAGAGAGGGAGAGAGAGAGAGAGAAAGACGGAAAGAGAAAAAGGGGGAAGGAGAGATACAGACGGGGGAAAATGCAGCAAAGATATCAGCTATGGTAATCCACTTTCTTCCGCTTCTCCAGGGTTGGACCGCGGACGAGGCAGGGATCCCAGGTTGATAATGACATTAATAGTAATGTAACATTTAGCAATAGTTTATTGGGAAATACTATACAATAATAATTATTATTATAATAATAATAGTAATCATCATCATGAGCATCTTGTAATCAGTGGACATCCAGCAGGTCCACAGCAGCAGATGCAATCACCAACCATATGACCCTGCAGCATGAAAAAGCACAAAGACTCCAGGGAAGAAGTCAAGTTAGTAACATGCAATAATCCAGTAACATGCATTAATCCACTAACATGCATTAATCCACTAACATGCATTAATCCACTAACATGCATTAATCCACTCACATGCATTCATCCAGTAACATGCATTAATCCAGTAACATGCATTCATCCACTAACATGCATTAATCCACTCATATGCATTCATCCAGTAACATGCATTAATCCACTAACATGCATTCATCCACTAACATGCATTAATCCACTCACATGCATTCATCCAGTGACATGTATTAATCCACTAACATGCATTAATTCAGTAACATGCATTAATCCAGTGGCATGCATTCATCCAGTGACATGTATTAATCCACTAACATGCATTAATTCAGTAACATGCATTAATCCAGTGGCATGCATTAATCCAGTAACATGCATTAATCCACTAATATGCATTCATTAAATAACATGCATTAATCCAGTAACATGCTTTAATCCAGTAACATGCATTAATCCAGTAACATGCATTAATCCAGTAACATGCATTAATCCAGTGACATGCATTAATCCAGTAACATGCATTCATCCAGTGACATGTATTAATCCAGTAACATGCATTCATCCACTAACATGCATTCATCCAGTGACATGTATTAATCCACTAACATGCATTCATTAAATAACATGCATTAATCCAGTGACATGCATTCATCCAGTAACATGCATTCATCCAGTAACATGCATTAATCCAGTGAAATGCTTTAATCCAGTGACATGCATCAATCCAGTAACATGCATTCATCCACTAACATGCATTAATCCAGTAACATGCTTTAATCCAGTTACATGCATTCATCCACTAACATGCATTAATCCAGTAACATGCATTAAGCCAGTGACATGCATTCATCCACTAACATGCATTGATCCAGTAACATGCGTTAATCCACTAACATGCATTCATCCAGTGACATGCATTGATCCACTAACATGTATTAGTCCAGTAACAAGCATTAATTCAGTAACATGCATTAAAGTGAGTGTGTTGTATAAAGAGGGACAGTGAGAGAGGAAGAGAGAAACACTCAGTGCATCATGGGAGATCCCCTAGCAGCCTAAACCTATAGCAGCATAGCTAAGAGCTAGTTTATGCCCCCCCTCTGCCACAATGAGACAAGATAATGGCTATAGACAACAAAGAAGGAGTAATATTCTCCAAATGTTGTTATATGAATTAGAGTTTAGATTTTAGTGCATAATTTGAAATAAAGAGATCGTGGGTGTAGTAAACAGTAAAGACATTGTTTTCCATCATATGTTACTCATTTCTGTTTAAAGGCTGCCAGTTATTCTAGAAGGCGCCGTAAATATAGAATGTGAATATAAATACACACATTATGCATACACATTATTCCCGTTTTAAATATATGGAGGAGAAGTCGGGCCATATATTATATATATTTATTTTAATTCCCTGAAGATCAAGTTAGAGCCACTTGATGTTTTGATTTTTTAAATTGAGTCCGCTGACTTTTGAGAGGTTTTCTTCTTGTACTTCTGAAAGTGTGCCACATTTTTTTTATCTCTATTTGTGCTGATCATGGGGAACTTGACAGCAAAATATAATTTGAAAGTCATCGCATTGTCGAGAAAAGTTTGAGAACCAGTAAATTAGAGGATGGAAAATTTGTTGGACATGGATTCTAACATATTCTATAAATCATAGCAACTCTGTAAATGGAAATAAATTGTCTCAAGCTTGAGAGAAAAAAGGAAAGTCACTGCCTCAAATGTTCCTAATATTTCAGATCGTTAATTTTATGTGGTCACGGTTAATTTTTTTCAGCTTCATCAACTTATGATTAATGATTTACTTCACCTGGTTATTTCCCTACTGCCAATTTCCTGATTTACTTTGAAGTTGTCAGTTTGATTTCATTTATAATCTAGACGTAATAAAAAACATAAAATGGAATAGATAACATATGATTATAGGTGGATCCACGAAACGCCGATCGCCATCTGCTCCTGTGTTTCTCCAGATGTCAACTCCAAATCAGCCAGAGTCTTGGTCATGCTGGTGTTACCAGGTCACCTCCTCTTCCTCTACACCATCCACCTCCTGCAGGGAGGCCACGCCGCCATGACGCCCACCTTCATCATCTGCTACCTGTCTGCAGCGCTGCTTCAGGTCAGGTGGAACCATTCAAACTGTGTTTTACTTTAGATAATCCCCCTCTGTAGATAAACTTTATTCCTTTATTCTTATGTTACTTATTTATCCTTATCTTTGTATTTCTTAATTACTGTCCTGTGTATGTATGTATATATATATATATATATATATATATATATATACAGCATGTGTATATATGTATTTGTATGTGTGTATGTACTGTATATATATATATATATGTGTGTGTATGTATGCATATATATGTATGTACTGTATAGATATATAAATATATATATATATAATATATAACATATATATTATATATAGATGCACACAGTATGTACAGTATATATATGTATAAATATATGATATATGAATGTATATATGTATGTATATTATTGTGTATATATATGTATGTATACATATATATCTATGTATATATGTATATGTATGCATGTACGTATGTATATCTGTGTATATATATATATAGTTATATATATATATGTATGTATATATGTATGTATGTTTGGGTTATATATTTATATATATATACGTATGTACATGTATGTGTGTATATATATATATACGTATACGTATATATACGTCCTATTATATAGTATGTCTTACTCACTTTTTGTCACCTGAAGAATGTCCGTCTTTGGAGCAGCTGTAACGATTACGTTTCCCAGTCCGGGTATTAATAAAGTTTCTATCCATCTGTCTCTTTTGAAACACATCCAACAACCACCGATATCCAGGTGGTGGTTCTGATCTACATGGCGGGCCTGATGGTGCAGTGGCTGTGGAGAAGAGGCTTGGATCCAGACAACTTCTCCATCCCCTACCTCACAGCGCTGGGTGACCTGCTGGGGACGGGCTTCTTGGCTCTGAGCTTCAGACTGGTTCTGATGGTCGATTCAACTGGGACTGGACTTTGACAGAGGCAGGTGGTACAAACAACACCAGCAATAAGAATATTTGATTTATTTGATTGACTTACGTTCGAGAGTTCAAAGAGTGAGAGAGTAAAACATATTTTTTTGCAAGCACATCATTTCTATTGTGTAAACAGGTTTATTATGCAAATATTATTTTAACGTGAGAAAATCTGTTCTGGTAAAATGAATGTGTGTGTTTCTCTTGAAAGTGTATATTAATAATCTTTAGAACTGGTGCCTGCATATTCACCTTGCCCAGCACACAATTTTGTTGAATGTTTTGTACTTATATATAAGTATTATGCACCAGCTACACAAATGTATGAAGACGTTAAGAACAGAGACAAAGAACGGAGGGAGAAGAACAGTTCCTGATTCCATCGATAGTCCCATCTCCCAAGTTTTGGAAATTCACCCTTCCGTGTGTTCTAAAACTAGGAAGGAGTATTTGGGCCAGGCATAAGAAAAAAGATGAGAGGAGGAAGATTTTTTCTTATTTCATTTCGAGAAAAAAGTCAAAATGTAGAGAATCAAGTCGATCTAAATAGGAGGAGAATCTTTTTATTTCTATTCTTCATTTTTATATTGAAGTGGAAATATGGATTTGTTTGAAGAGTCCAAGAGCTGAAGCCATACGGCATCGCCATCGATGTTTGTACTGATGGTTCCACTATCTGTTTGGAGGGAGGCCCTCAGAACAATCAACGACCTCCAAGTACGAGCCGACTGCCCCACCACATCCATCGGGAGGATACCTGGAGGGACCGCACGCTGATATTTACCTGTAGACGTTAGTCTTGACAATTCGACATAATTCTCAACATTGCGACTTTATTCTCAACGTATATCGACATTTTCCTCGACCTTTTGACTTTTTCCTTGACATTTCGACTCTTTCCTCGATATTTTGACTTTATTATCGCCATTTCAACTTCTTTCTCAACATATCGAGTTTATTCTCAAGATTTAAACTTATTATCGGCAATTTGACTTTATTATCAACATTTCGACTTTTTTCACGACATTTCAATTTTTTTGTTGACATTTCGATTTTTTTGTTAACATTTAGACATAATTCTCAATATTTGACTTATTTCTCGAAATGAAAAATGAAAAAAAAAATCTTCCTCTGACTTGTTTTTCACATAACTGGCTTAAATTCTCCTATACAAACAACTAAAAAGAAAAAAAAAACCTTAGTTTCTTCACAAAGAAAAAAAAAGATTTGGAAATGTTATTTGTCAATTTAATATTTCAGACTCTCTAAATTTCCCATGAAATGACAAATCGTCCGGACAAGCATGTTTTTGAACAGTAACAAATAATAATGAAAATGATACTTATTATTTCATGATGACATTTTGTATTTCATGTAAAATAGTCAATACAGTTTAGATTAGCTCAAGCTTTTGGTAATGTTTTCATAAAAACTATTTGACCCATATAAGACTTCTCTTTGGTCGTATCAAGTTAAAAAAATGTTGTTCAGTAAGTCTGTTGTAATACCTCTCACGGGAAATGGAAACCTGCAAGTCTGCCTTTATTTTTGCATTAATTAATATGATTTAGGTAAATAATGTATGTGTTTCTTCCTTAAGGATTTCATTCAAGATTTTTATGGATCCGTCATTTTTTCAACCTTTTGGATTT
>VRLP01001860.1:0-109306 GCA_009660295.1 Lophius piscatorius
CGTTACTCGCACTTACATCTGGGGGTTTGCGTTACTCGCACTTACATCTGCGTGTTTGCGTTACTCGCACTTACGTCTGCGTGTTTGCGTTACTCGCACTTACATCTGGGGGTTTGCGTTACTCGCACTTACGTCTGCGTGTTTGCATTGCTCGCACTTACGTCTGCGTGTTTGCGTTACTCGCACTTACGTCTGCGTGTTTGCGTTACTCGCACTTACGTCTGCGTGTTTGCGTTACTCGCACTTACATCTGCTTGTTCGCGTTACTCGCACTTACGTCTGCGTGTTTGCATTACTCGCACTTACATCTGGGGGTTTGCGTTACTCGCACTTACATCTGGGGGTTTGCGTTACTCGCACTTACGTCTGCGTGTTTGCGTTACTCGCACTTACGTCTGCGTGTTTGCGTTTCTCGCACTTACATCCGGGGGTTTGCGTTACTCGCCCTTACATCTGGGGGTTTGCGTTACTCGCACTTACATCTGCGTGTTTGCGTTACTCGCACTTACATCTGGGGGTTTGCGTTACTCGCCCCTTACATCTGCGTGTTTGCGTTACTCGCACTTACATCTGCGTGTTTGCGTTACTCGCACTTACATCTGCGTGTTTGCGTTACTCACACTTACATCTGCGTGTTTGCGTTACTCGCACTTACGTCTGCGTGTTTGCGTTACTCGCGTCAATAGAGTGATGTGAATTAGCATTCGGTGTGATTTCTCCTGCAGGAGGAAGCAGGACATGAAAAGGCAGTAAAACACTTAAAACTCCAAACTGGTACCAGCATCTGCTGATTTTTATTCATACTTTACCCATTCTGCTGTTTCAGACTGAACCCAGGCTCATTCTGGGAGGGTCTCAGATGAGGGAATAAAATCAATTTAATTTTAAGAAAACTGTGAAAAAAAGGAATTTCAACAAAGTAAAAAAAAAATGTATTATTGGATTTTTAGGAATTTTTTTTTGTCTAAAAAGTATTTGAATCCTGTCTATCATGTTTTACATTAGATAAGTAATATCTATATAAGCAGATCTATCTATCTTTCTCTTGATAAGATATTCCAGTAAATGTTGATATGGACTGAACCGGTAACAAGGCACAACAATGGTTCGCATAATATCCCAGCAAAGGAACAAAAGTCACACACACTCTCACAACACACACACACACACACACACACACAGAAAAACCCTTGTTCCTCACAAGGGGACATTTTCTGTCTTAATTTTGTTTTTACTAATGCATTTAGCATCACTTTTGGAAAAGATTGTGTATTTTGAGGGGAATTTTGTCATTTTGACCTCAGATCCTATAATATGTAAATTTCCCTCATTGCAACTTACGGACAAAAATGTCCCCATTTAAATCAATCAAAGTGGATGAGAAAGCAAAAATCATAATTTCCATGTTTTAGGCCTTCGTTCTTAACTTCAGACTCATTTTCAGAATTTTTTTCTACATAGAGGGCCAATTTTTTGTTGTTTGTCACAAACGTGGTAAAAACACACATCATCCTGTATCCTTTTTTATTTTTGTTACGTAATGGGCTATTTAATGTTATAAAAATATAACATTAAATAGCCCATTATGAAACAAAATAAAAAAAATATTATCCTAAAAGCAAAAATAAATTAAAAACACAGTAAACTTGCATCACGTGTGCGAAATAGAGTGGGATACAAAATATAAATATATACGGCATAAATGTACTGAGTATATATATATATATATATATATATATATATATATATATATATATATATATATAACCCATAAATATATATATAATGTATTTGATAGTTTTGATAGGAACTGATGTGAGTTAAATTCGTAAAGTCAGTTTATGTATGAAATATTATTAATGTGTATTTTTATGGAAGTTTTATGAAACTGGGTATTTATATCCTCTTAGGTAATGAAATTCGTTTTTGTTTTTTTTCAATCTAATACAGAATAAAATGTAAAAATGCATATCAAACAATGTTATTGCTAATTATTAACATATCCCAGACTTTGGTTATTCAAATTTTATGTCTTTTGGAGAAAAAAGAAAAAGAGTGTTTGTAATGAATAAAATTAATAAATCAATTTTTGATTAGTAAAAAATCATTAAGTCAGTAAAAATGCAAAAAAAATACTAATATATAATATTTCACAATTATTTCTTTTTAATGTAATACTTTACAAAATGTTATAATGCAGTTAAAATTGTTGACATATCCCACATTAATTAATTTAGCATTCACTATTTTGGAAAATTCAATTTTTTTTATATATTTTGACATTTTAAAAAAAAAAGGAACATTATGTGAAAAATTTGTATTTAAATGGTTAAAGTTCTAAAAATCAATAATTATTTGATAGTCACGATCAGAATGTTCGTGGGTAAAAATATAACGTATTAATATATAATATTTAATGGCAGTTTCATGATAGGGATATTTATGTATTTATGTTTAAATCTCGTGGAGATATCCCAGAATGAGTTTATCAAGAAAAAAGTGTTTGAGTCTTTTAAAACAGGTTCATTGTGTTAAAAAATTCATATTTAAAGAAATAAAACTCCTAAAATTAAATTACTATTGGATATTCATGATTAGGACAGATGTTAGTTAAAATCCTTAGGTCACTCAAATAATATTAATACGTGATCATTTGTGGAACTTTTTTGACGGGGACATTTATGTCCTCTAAGGTCATGAATGGTGAAGGTGATGTTTGTTTTTTACTTTTATTTATCTAATATCTTTTCTTCTTTTTTTATTTTTATTTTTTAAGTTATTGACTTATTAACTGTCTTAATTCCCCCCCAAAAAAATATCTGACTTACTTATTTCGCATTTGGAAAAATAATTTTTGTATTTGTGTTTAACAAAGTGGGAATAAAAGGCTTGAATTAAAGTTTTGATAGTTTTGATGAGCTAAATTAAATGAAAATGAACATTTCTCTTCGTACATTATATTTCAGGGGCCGTTTGAAAACCCAATTTTTTTTGACGGTGTGAGTAAAGCCTTACGGAATTCAAAACGATTCCGACCCAAATGACGGAGACAACAATTATAATAAACACAGCTTACAGAAATGTTGGTATTTTGACTAGATTTTAGGACAATTACTGTCTTCTGGTGGCTTGATTTTAGACAAATATAAGTTTTTTTCCTATTTATGGATGTTTACGGTTAAATCTATTTTCTGTTGATTAATTTACTTTTCAAATGTGAAACATCCTTGACGAGATTGTTTTCATTTTTAGACAAAAAAAAAAAAAAAAAGTAGAAAAAAGTAGAAAAGCGACCCTTATTTAGTTTTTTTTTGTTTTTGATGCTAAAAGAATAATAATGTGCTAAGGAAATGATCAAACCTCATGTTGAGGAAAGCCAATAAAAGCTGAGTTCAGATTGTTAGGAAGTATTAACTAATAGAAGTGGCACCTCGTTCCCCCTGAAGCCGCCGCCCTGCGTCCTGTTTCCCTCCACAGACGCCGTGTCTGTGCTTCCCTGTCCTGACAGGTTCACCAACTGGAGCACACACATTCTTCTTCGTCCCTCCGCGAGTAAACACCGATCTTCTATCGCTGTCCTGCAGCCAGTAACTTTCCCTTCAGGGCACCCGTGGGAGCCATTCATTTTCACATATGGCAAAGCGAGTCTGGGTTTTTTTTTCATTTTTTTTTTTATGGGTTGAATTGTTTTTGGACTCTGTGAGAAAAGAAGGAGTAAAAATTTTAACTGTCTGTGGCAAAAAAAAAAAAAAAAAGGAGGAGGAGGAGGAGGAGGAGGAGCAGAGAGATGATCTGATGGTGCAACTTTATTTTTTTCTCTGTCGTGACATGAAGGATTGATTTCGAGCTCCAGGTTTTAAAGCACATTACGATGAAGATTTTTTTTAAAAAGAAGAGCGCCACTCTGATGTGGTTTTCCTGGAGGTTCTTAACCACACGTTTCCAAGTGGTGTCCCACCCAAAACATAAGTCACCTTCGGCTGCAGGAGCGGGTGGCCCACCAGAATCCAATCCCTCACTGCGACTAACGTTATAAGTTCAGCTCGGGGCTTTCTGTGTTGCGGAGACGACACGTGTTGACACACATGTCTCCTCATCTTCACAGTTTGATGCAATCTTTGCACGCTGATTCTACCGAAATACTTAACAGCCTGATCTGATGGCGAGAAGGGGAAATCCTTGCAGCGCAACAAACAAGCAAAAAGTTCAAACAAGTTCAGCCCTCAGCAGTGGTACAAATCCATAAAAAAAACAACCACTTTTCAAGTAAATGTGTGTTTCTTCTCTTCATATAGTGAGTACAGGCCTTTTCACTTTCCTTCAGTTACTGGGACACAGACCTGAACACAGTGAAACTGCCCCCTAGTGGAAACACCAGCCTGACATTTATACACTCATCTGCACAGATATATCAATAAATATATATATTTAAACAACATTTGAACTAAATATGCACCCTCTTACTGCTACAGTACACTTTTAAATGTACTATTATATTATATGCATATTATATGTACTGATATTTAAAGAATAACTGGGTCTGTTGGAGGCCGGAAACCAAATGTCCATCTGTGTCCATACGTCTTTGCTAATCAATAACTGCTAAATAAACACCCGACTCAGCCACGCTTGCTTGCACAATTTTGTCTCACACACACAGGGTCTACATGTGTTTGTCTTTACCTGGTTTGACCTTGTGTGTTGGAGAAATGAAGAAGGTGTAGAAACGATAAATACACCTACTGCCTCCACGTTATGAATATCGGTTCACTTTAGGGAGGCACAATATGAGAAAATCATGCTAAATTCAGAACATCCAAATATATTTAAGGCGTTCAAATCAAATGGTCACAACATATATATACATATATATATATATGTATATATATATATGTATAAATATGGTGTATATGTTTTTTCTTTAATGAATATTAATCTGAATTTGTCTTTTCAAATCAAAAACTCAAAGCCTTCTTTGTATAAAATAACATTTTCATTATTTTTCTGAACGATCCTTCCTCCTTCACCTGTTACAGGTCTGACATATATATCAAACGGCGATGCCATTAAGTTCTCTGCCCTCCAGGAAACACAGAAGATCAAACCTTCGTAAGAGTCAAGAGTGTGAACAGAGGGGTTCCCACATCAGAACCCGTGTAGGGCCCCTTAAAGGTTTGGACCGGCTCTGGTCTACAGTCTCAAAGACTTTTATAAGTGACAGTCCCCAGAGTCAGAGAGTACAGAGAGCTTTTAGATACGCTGGCCCTCTCTTCCTGGAATCATTCACAGGAGGACCTGAAACTGTCAGAACTGGTTACTTTGAGGGAATTTAAGTCTATTTTGAATTAAAAAGAAAATATTACTCTTGTTCAATCATTCAAACACAAGAAGACTTGAAGGTCTCGCACACATGTGGCTCAGCCACAATATTTTGGCTGATCGGACCTCTTGGGTGTCTTCAAGCATTTTCTCCTGACCTCTCCTTGACTCTGAGCTGGGTTTCCCACTGTTCATGCGGGACAAATTATATTTCCACCCCCTGAGACTTGAAGTGCTGCATTCAGTTCTTGTCCAAAATTGAGAAAACCTTTTTTTTTTTCAAATTTGTATTTATTTAGTTTGGTATTTTTCTTTCTTTTTTTGGTGCGTTCTCTCCTTTGTGCGTACGTCTCTCCCCCCTCTCCTCCTGCCTCGCCGCATTTGGAGGCGGACCTTACGCTCCTGGCGTATCTCCACACCTGTGTCTCATCACCTCATCGTCCGCTGCAGCACTTCTACCGCGCCTCTTCGCCAGAAAGTACTGTCACTCACGCTCAGCGGTACTCGTCGGCTCTTCAAGACTTATTCTAATGATATTTGTGGTTTAGTTTGTCTAGTAGTATTTACTGATGATTTTTCTCCTGGGTCCAAATCTGAAACGCAGCCCTTTTTTCTGAGTAGTCTTTATTTTAGGCCCGTTTTTGCTAAAAACAGAGAAATTTGCTAATTTAAAGGTGTTTTTGCCCGTTTACACAGTGACTATAATAATGGTGTTTTCAAAGGATCACATTCTGTAACCTGCTTTCTAAGGTTTTTGCCTTTTGAGGCCCCCCAAAAACTCTATTGTCATGTGAACAAAAGGTCAAAAGGTCGTTGTTGAGCTAAAGGAAAAGAAAAATTGACATTTTTGGTTATTATGAACATACTTTCAGTGATTTATTCTTATTATATTCATTTTATGAGAGATTATCTAATGAAAAAACAAATTGAATGATTCGGAATGAAGCTTTGCAGAAAGTGCCTGGTCCCATGAGCAATTCAATGAAAACATATTTACATGGAATATGATCTGATTTTTCTTCTGAAGCCTGTTCCAAACCAGTAAAGGTTTTAAAAAATGCTTTAGGTTTGAAAAATGCCCAACGTTATTTACTTTCCATGAGTACTGCGTATAGTATGAAACAAAGTGATATCTGTGTTTTGAGACACAGCCCAATGTGTGTGTCTTCTAACGGATCCCATTGATTGAATTTAGATCATCATAAAAGTTTGATGAGGATCTGAGCCTTGATTTCCATATTGGCTTTTAAAAACATCTAGGTCATTCTTTTTAATCCCAGGAATCCAGTCACACCCAGTCCTCAAATTTCCTCCGCCAGCAGTATTGTACGCATCCCTGGGGGGTTGTCGGACGTTTAAAAAAGTCCCTAAAAGTTCCCTAAAAAAAAGACAATGTGCAGTTTTGTCTGAAAAAAAATTTGTGCTAAAGGGATGGGGGGGAATATTGAAGTTTCCACTTATCTATCAGACGGAGATCGATGCCGTAAAATGTGTCCAGCAGCCTTTAGGAGAGATGGCGATCCGTCACGGATCTAAACCCCCCTAGCCGAGGGCACGCGGGCAGGAGAGGAAAACCAGGCACATGTTTGAGGCCCTCCGAAACTATCTGGGGCAAACAAATAGCCTAGCTAAAACTTTATTGCCGGCCATGTACCCCCCTTAATGGAAAAAAAGTACTTCCCAATGGCAATGGTGTCTATCTGCATGTCGCACTGAAAAAAGGGTCGATGAGTCAAGGTGTTGACTTGGCCCTGAAAATTTTACCTCAGTCCAATCCAGCATATGTTGGATGTGCTGGAACAGCTGATCCGATACATGAGGGGCCCTCTTTTGAAACTTGTAAAATCTTCTGCTGGGTGCTAGTTGGATGGGGTCCATGTCTTGACGGGTCAGAGCTGCTTTGCTGGCAGAAGGGGGAAATAAACAGTATTAGGGAGGTGGTCATGAAGTTATGGCTGATGGGTGTATCATAAGAAGGGATGGGCACAACGGGCTTTTAAGTCTGGGGTCCCACGGAGTTCAGAATCTCTGCTGTCCCCTGGCATTCCTAATAACTGTATGTCTCTCAGAGCGGACCCCCGGCGGCAGCTCACAACAAATGAGCTAGCATGACTATATCAGGTATCGTACAGTCATTTATCTGTTCCTCATCATTTTAAGTCAAAGTGAAAAAATGGGGTCATCCAGTTGGACTTGTGGTGATGTAGTCACGAAGGAACAAATCCAAGGGGAACCAACCTAAACACAATCTGGACACAGGGTTTTATTTAGCTGCGTCGCCGTGTATAAACCTGCAGGTTACGTGACGGTTTTTATTTTCATTTAAGGGCCATAAAACGTTGACTTTTCCGACCCTTAAATAAGCCGATTCAGAATTTGCTCCTATGTACAGCGCCGTTCTCCTCTAATAAAACCCCGCCCACCTCTGAGAGCATCGTGTCTCCCACGTCCTGCTCACGCTCCGACCTCCAGACTGTTTCATTAAGAATCCCTTGTCCTTCCTGTAACTCTGCCGTTTTGCTTACATATTCCTGCGTGCGAAAGATTTACGGGCCTCTTTTAACTATATGACCCGCTCATGCGTGTCGGAGTTTATTTTTACTCTCCTTTGGTCTCTTCAAATGGAGACTCCTAATCTCAATGAGATCCAGCGAGGTTAAATGAAATAAAGTTCTACTCCCACGTTCCTTCCACTCCTCCCTCCGTACCCTCCACCCTAAACAACCTGTAAACTTCTGATTTATTGTTATTACAGCTGAGCTGAATCAAATAGTGGCAGGGGCAAAGACAGGAAAGGCAGTGAGGAGGGAGGCACCGGCGGGGCCTCAGGCTATAATCTGCAGACAGAACATCGCCTTTTAAACGGAGTATAGGCTGATATGGAATTTTAACGTGTCCTGTTGCAGCTGCCTCCATTTCCTTGTGTATGCCGGTTGTCGTCTGGTAGGAAATCAAAGTCATTAAAGACAAAGCCGGTTTGTTCTCTGATAGGAGTCTCATTTGGTTTTTGAGAAAATATGAATGACAATCTGCAAAATAATCAGGCAAAAATATGTAATCTTGAGGGGATGGGTGGAGCCATGATTCTCTATTGGGGAGATACCTACCCCTAGAGGTCATCTGCAGTACTGCAGATGTGAGGGTTTTTGTTTTTTTTAGTTAGTTTTTAAATATCAGTCATGCTTAAATCCTAAAATTATTTTACTATTATGAGATAACAAAAAATTAAATAGAAATCTGAATGTTATATTCCCCCATTTCCATCTTAACCCCAAAGAGTCGGATATCGCGACTATGTGATCCCCAACCTCAACCCTAACCCGGGATTATTTTTTGCGGAATCAGTAGATTAACTAATTATGTTTAAGTCACACAAGGGATGTTGGAATGAAAAAAAAAGATACCAGATATAGGCATGTTAAATATTATGTTGTTATTAGAAAGTCAGACGAGTTCGAGTTTGTGATATTCATGGAGGACAGATGATTGATTCTCTTTTAGCCTCATCATTGCCTGATCTTCATTGGCTGGCATGAGACCTACATGAGAATCTACACATGTGAGGAGATAGAAGAGTAAGGAGGAGTAGGAGGAGGAGAATGAGATTGCATTCAGGTGAAATGAGCTTCTTTTGGTGGGTGGCTGGGCTCAGCTCTGGAGATAGAATGAGGAGCTCAAACATCTGGAGGGAGCTCAAAGTGGAGTTTTACTTTTGTGTGGTTAGGTGACAGGTGATTTTGCCTTTCGATGAGAAAGGTCAACCCAGAACTGAGGGACTATATATCTTATGAGACGATGGGATGGTTTTCTGACGTGTCTGAGATTTTGGTCGGACAGTTGAAGCAGAGCCACGACCAGAACGGCTGACGTCAGAACCTTATTTTTATCTCACTGCACCTGAGTGAAGTGGCTACTGAGTGTCCACAGAGTTACCATGGCGACATGGTGCATCATGTGGATTAAAAAAAAAAAAAGGAAATTATGAAGCAGAGAGTACAGTTTGTGGCCTCCGAGCTTTCAGACAAAACTTTATTGATAATTGTCAATAACGACAGTGTACCGCGGGGGCCGACAGGCCGCAGAGTGTGAGCTCTCAAGTTGTGCACAAAAATCGGATCATCTGGCGCGGGCGCACCAATCGTGAGATTCCGCAGATTATTTATTCGTACAGCGTGAGATGAAATCAAACTGCCTCGACCCTAAAATGGTACGCAGCAAGCCCAGCTATGGGAGCGGTTAAGGATCCCCCAGAAAGAGCTGGAGCGAGTTGGCGTCATCTAAAATACCCCGCATGGCCTGGTCCCTCCCCCAATCTGACTTTGTTAGGCATGAGAGGAAAGATCGATATAAAGGTTCAGGGTTCAGACCAGCCGGACCTCAGACCACAGAGTGTTAAATGCAAAAACGTGAACTACTATAAATTGCAAATATTTAACTCAATTACATTCAATGTGAGTGAGAAGCTTAAATATTTATGGACAGATGAGATTCAAGGAGAAAAAAAACAAAAACGAAGCAGCGATACAGCTGGGAAAAGTAAAACAGAAAGTTAAAACAATCAATTCTAATAGCTTAATTCTTATTGCATAATGACAAAATTGTTTTACATGGATTAAGGGATCGTAACATCTGTGTTAGAAAGTGTTAGGAATAAGTTTCTTGTAAAAAAAAAAAGAAAGAAATCGTACACTTCTGCTACAGAACTGGGCTGTACGTTTCTATAGGGGCTTTTCTTCCTACCAAAAATGATTCAAACAATCCTCTGCCTTTCATCTTCCGTCCACTCTTACCTGTAACTCCATTATTCTCTCATTTAGATGCAAGAAAATTAAGAATAAATTCTGAAAATAACAACAATCAGGAAGAACTTCACTTTGCTGCATAATCAACTTATCCCTATTTTTGCGCTCAGACTAGCGTGTCATGTCAGTTGCCACAGTCACGTGATTGTTTAGAGTGCAGTAATTGTCCAGATGTTTGACAATCTTGAACCCGTTTCAACGCGATGCAGCTGTATACAGCCGTGCTGATTGACTGACTAATTCACTCAACTAAATCCCCGTGGGAGCGTGTTTGCAATCAAAATGTAAAATCTTTTCAATATGGCCAGGGAACGGGGCTCAGATCAGAGATGTTTTCTGGCCATGTCCCATATTTATAATGCTTTTGTTCGCTGATGTAAAAGTTCACCGGGAAAGATCGGTTAAAAATGTATTTTATCACGTTCAAACGTCTCGTCTGTCTGATCCTCCGACGTCGAAAACGATTCTTCTGCTTTCAGCTGTTCCCTTTAGGGGTCGCCAAAGCAGACCATTTGTTTCCATCTCGTCTTGTCCTCTGCATCTTCCACCGCACACCAACCAACTGCATGTCCTCCCTCACCACATCCAGAAACCTCCTCTTTTGTCTTCCACCTTTTTTATTCTCCCCGGCAGCAACCAGTAGATCCACTAATCCTCCTTTTCACGTGTCCAAACCATCTCAGTCTTTCTAATCCTGTCCATCCTCCTCATTCCAACGGAACATCTTAACATCTTCATCTCTGCCACCTCCAGCTCTGCCTCCTGTCTTTGGTCAGTGCCTCCTCCCTTAACATACAGAAGAGCTGCTCTCACTTCCGTCTTGTAAACCTTTCCCTTCGCTCTTGCTGCTACTCTTCTGTCACAGATAACTCCTGACACTTTTCTCCACCCGCTCCATCCTGCCTCTTTACCTCTTTTCCGCACTACTAAAATACTTAAACTCCTGTATCTTCTCCACCTCCATTCCTTGCGTCCTCACCGTTGCACCTGCCGCCCTTCCATTCACACACATATGTTCTGTCTAGATGCGACTGACCTTCATCCCTCTTCTCTTCAGCGAAAAACCTCCACCTCTCCAGGATTTCTCCTGCCTGCTCCCTGCTCTCACTACAGATCCCAATGTCATCCGCGAACATCAAAGTCCATGGAGACTCCTGCCTGACCTCCTCTGTCAGCCTGTCCATCACCATAGCAAACCAGAAGGGGCTCGGAGCCAATCTTTGCTGCAGTCCCACCTACATCACTCCTAACATTACCAAAGACAAGCACGGTATTAACATTTTTTACAATATCTACGTACCAGCTTCCTTTTGTTAATAGAACATTGTCAACTAATAATATTAATGGAAATAACATTTTTAAGTAAATAACGTATTATTTATTTGTTAAACCCGAAGCATTCAAGTCAGAATCAGGTGTGATGTCCTTGGCCACAGCAAGAGCTACACTATCCGTCTTTTTGCCAAAATGTGTTTATGCATCGGTACCTTCGCTGGTTGAGAACTTTCAGCTGACTCCTGGAGCTCTTCCTGTTCCAATATTCTGAAAAAAGATCAGCGCTGTCATTAACAGCAACCGCCCCTTTGAGCAACATCCACCTTTTTGAACCCAGGCTACCACCCTATGAGCCAGAATGAACTGTGTCCTGCACCGAGGTCTAACAATGTGGAATGTGAAACCCCTGTTTTGGTTCTTGACCCTGCTTGTTCACTCATTTTTAGGCCACACACACTCTAATTTGTGGCGGTCTGAAGGGCCATGTTTGCCTACCTCACACGCTGCATTCATTCTCTCTGCAAAGGCACTGCAGTCCGTCCTACCAGGACAAATGGTCTTAACCTTTACTGCACCACAGAGCGGTTTAATTCCCACAGCATTCCTGCAGAGTGGCAAAAAGGGGTAGTGGTGTTAATGGTGACCAGACATACTGCATTTTAGGTCAATAACAACATAACATTTAAGGGAAGGTTTGAATATTTTAGGCACATGTTCTGCATGATTGGAGACACCGGTGTTCAAACTGGGTCCCATATGTCCAACCTATTCTACAATTTTCCTTGCTTGGCTGAGATATGTTGTCATGAATGTTTTCAGTGCTTTCATGACTATCTCCAGATGGAAGAGATGTAGTTTTAAAAAAAAACAAAGTGTGTATGGGGATGGCTGTAGTGGGACAGTGGATGTCCATTCTCACATTAATGTCTCGGGAGGTACGGTATCTGCTCACATTGTCAACAACCATTATGCTATCATCATAGATATACGTCTTTATCACACAACCTAACTAAACCCAAGCATAAACTACATGATTTACAAATGCTGGTTACCCAATATGAACTGTTCTGATGGTTTGGTTGGGAAATGTTGGGTAACACCACACCAGATACATATTTTTTTTCATTCTGTTTTGCCTTTGCCTGCAAACTATAATTGATCAGAAATGGCTGAAAAACGCTTCTATTTCATACAGGATATGTCAAACCTCAAAGACTATTATCACTCAAGGCCCTGCACACATGCGCTGAAACACATTTAATCCATGCCCTCCTGTAGCGTGGGCCTCAATTTTTGCATAAACTCCACTGGGAGGGTGCATTTGGTTCCCATTTCGGTGTCATTATGGACCCACTGAGGTTCCGGCGTGGCTGGAGCAGTGACAGTGGATTACAAAACAATATTTGGAAACACAATCGTGGCACAGATTTATTTTCTTTGGATGGGTGGGGGTTGAGGGAACGTATATACTGTGTATACATAAGGACATATTGGTGTTAGGGTTTGGATTGAGTCTCCTGGGTTGGACATGCATCTTATTTATTGTAAACTGATATTTTTTGGCAGTGTCTAAAGGGCCTCAAGTGTAAGCGTGCCGTATGGAGAAGAATTATCCTCTGTGCTGGAGAGGAAACCGAGATCAGTAACGAAACATCCGTCCTCGGAGACTTTATTGTATATTTATGTAGATTAGCTGTTGGATATCCAATGATAATTTAACTCAGATGGTCAATAAACCAGGTAGAGTTCAGAAGAGTTGAGTGTGGTAAACATCTGCAACCTGTATTTACCATATGTTAACAAATAAAAGCATATTAGGCTCTAAGGCAGTATCTTTCCCTATGGGGATTAGTGAGCGTAATATAGTAAGATAAGGAAAAGAAAAATTCCCAAAGCTGGGCCCAAAGCACCGAGTCAGAGGTCAGACAAGACATTTGTGAAAATGATTTAGTCAGAGATACAGAGAATTCTGAGTGGAATCAAGTGTTGGCATTAAATGAAGTGGAAAAAGCCCCAGAGTTATTATTCCTAAGTATTTATCTCTGTGGCTGATCAACATGTCCCATTAAGAACATTCTCAGTAAGATGTAATCAAGCATCATGGATTAATGAAGAAGGAATGCATGCATAATTGGAACGGAAGAGTGGCAAAAAATACTATATAATGAGGGATAAAGACCACCAGCTTTAATTAACTGAAGTGGAAAACCATTAAGGAATTCATCTTGATGTCTCATCTTCTTCTTTTTTTTTCTTTCTTTGCCCAGGAGGTTATATTCTGGGTCTGTTTGTTGGTTGTTTTGGTCCTTCAGCAGGATTACACATGGCGGACTCCTTGGATTTACATGAATCCTGGAAGAATGTTTGGGTACACGGTAGGGAGTTCACAAACTCTGAAGTGGATTCAGATATAAAGGCGGAACCAGGATTTCTACACTGCCAGGTATGACTTTTTCTTTTCTGCGTTTTTGTAAAATTATGTAAAAATGCTGTATGGATTTCCTACAAATGGGGTCATGGGGCACGGGCCAGGAAAAACTGCACTACATATTCCCGCAGATCCGGATACAAGGGCAAATCCAGGAATGTTTTTATATAACTTTCCTCAACTCGGCAAGATCTATTATAGATATCCCCCTGTTTGTTATTTGGTGTGGCATGAACCAGAAAAACAAAATAGACGTGAATAGGACTGTTTGGCCTTTCTTTCATTTTTGACCAACTCTGAGGATACTTGAGATTTTCCCATGTGTTAAATGTCTTGGTCGGTTGTTTTTTTTTGTATGCGGACGTCTGTCGAAAGTTGTCTCACTAGCAGCTAATTGAGACGAATTAAGAATGAAAAAATTCCCAAACTACAAGGACGTCAAGTGTCATGTCAAAACCTTGAGGCTCATCCATGCAACATCTACATGCAACAATAGATTAGTCTGTTTTCAGCATTAAAGGTTTATTTATGATCAACATTAAAGACATATAAAAATGGATAAAGATAGATTAAGATGAATAAAGATTGAGTTCATACTCTGTGCTTATTTTCTTATGCATTTTGCATAATTTCAAAGAGCCAATAGATGTAGGAGAAATTGAGCAGTACCACTCTGAACCATCGGGGGCAGTGTAGCCGTAATCCAGGCATGAAATGACAAATTTCTCAGACAGGATGATTAATAAATAACGAAGTTCACTCCATCGACTTATTTCAGTGTATTTAATGGCCTCTAATACCACAGCCGAGCACGTTGATGCCGCCGCTTTTTATTTGCAAGTTACATTATCAGAACTTCCTCCATACACGTCAACCTCACCTGTAGGACTTTCTATCAGAAAAGAAAAAGAAATCCGATTTAGACTGAAGCGTAATGCATTCACTCGAGAAAATAATGTTTATGCTCTGTTTACTCTATGCGTGAGATATTGATGCTCTTATTTTTAAGTAAAGACATACTCATTTAAAAAACTTGTGTCTTTAAGTTATATGGATTTTATTGTTGTTAGTTAGTGAACTTTGTGGGAGATGTAAGAACTTTTTGTTGGTTCAGATGGATTTGGATTTGCTGGTCATTGCGGCAGTAACATTTTGAGAGTTAGATCTAGAGCCCAGTGGACCGGTCCTGACCCGGATTTGGCTGAAATGGCGTGAATGTTTCATGCGTCTGATAAATATCTTTTGGTTTGATGTTCTGTAAGTCCTCCCCATTCCTCTGATACTACATTCCTCCGCTGTAGCCTTTGTGTTGAATTGTTTTAAATCTTACTCTCTTTAGTGGAAGCCTTGTTATCTTTCAAATCAGTGAGAAACTAAACATTGCTGCGAAAGAAACGCCAGCCTGTGTACTTTGTCCCTCTCAACCTGCTGTTTTCCTGTTTCCTCATGCCCACATTTCACAGGCCAAGTCCCCCCCCCGCCCCCCCCCCCCCCCCCCCCCCCCCCCTTCCCTCTACCACTTTTCCTGTCCAGCCCACAGCTACTTCTGCTGGCCTAGATCCACTTACGGCCTCCTCGCACACCTAAATCCCCCTTCTCTTCCCTCACCACGTCAACCGCCTCCGCCTCCACCTCTAATCCGACGTCCCCTCTCGTTTACTCGGATCTTTCACATCTCATTTCTGTCCTCCTTTTCCTTCTCTCTTCTCTCCTTTCTCTTCCTCTTCTGGCATTTTCCAGACTGAACACCTCCTTTGTCTGCAAATCCTGACAAGTTTTGCTGGAAGCTCAGATGGTACCAAACAGAACCCAAATCCCTGCGTTAGCCAGTCGGGCAGAAACGTGGGCTCTGAAGGATCGGCAGCTGTGTAAACAACTTGTGTATAAAAATCTGAGCTCCGTGTAGGCGAGCACAAGGTCCTCGCCAGGTCGCTATGAGAAGAAATATTATTAATAATGATAATAATGACAGAGGAAATACCTTGGCTTGAGACGTTACTGTGTGCTTGTGTGACAGTGGAGCATGGGAAAAACAACAAAGACTCCAGGCTACTGCACGCACACACGCACACACACACACACACACACACACACACTCTATTATCGGGATAGGATGGGATTGGTGAGTTGCGTTTACTACAGTGGTAGTTACATATCCACACCGTCACAAACTTAATTAACTGACTGTTCAACATCGGTTCTTAAACAAACCCAGGAAACAAAAAAAAAAAGATTCTCTCTTTTATAACAAATGAAACGTCTTCATCGTCACAGCCTGGTCATTCTTACGTCTTATTAGGCCTCTTATTAGTTTGAGTTTTCTTCGTGGTTTTCGGGGTGCGTTCAGAAAGTAATCAGACCCCTTCACTTTTCACAATTTTTTTTTTTTTTTTTTTTTTTGATGCTGTAGCCGAGAAATGATTGTAAATCCAATAAAAACAATGAAAAGCGAAAGTTTTTTTAGACCCATGCAATGACAGGTGAGATTTAGCTCGGGTGCCTCAGATGTTTCTACGTGATGGTTGGAGTTCACCTGCTGCAAATGCAATCGGTTGGGCCTGATTTGGAGGCAGACGCCTGTGTATATAAATAATAAAAAACGACGCAATGAGGTTTGAGTGAGCTGAGATAAAGATTGATTTAGGATTGTTTTGAGGCACAGAACCCGGGAAAACCACGAAAATATTTCTGCTGTATTCATAGTTCTATGGAGCCCAGTGGCCGCCATCATTTTTTAATGCAATAAGTCTTGAAGAACCAGGACTCCTCCTAGAGTTCTCCTTCCAGGCGAACTGAACGATCGGGGGAGAAGCGCCTTGATAAGAGAGGTGGCCAAGAACCTGATGGTGATTCTGGCTGAGCTCCAGTAGGTCCAGTGTGGAGATGAGAGGAAGTAGCAGATGGCCGACCAGAAGGAAGCCTCTTCTAACAGAAGGAAACCGAAAAGGTGCTTTGAGTTTGCACAAAAGCACCTTAAGAACTCTCCATCTGTCAGAAACAAGTGTCTCTGGTCTGATGAGACCACGACTGAACTCTTTGGCCTCAACTCTAGACGTGGTGTCTGGAGGAAACCAGGCACCACTCATCACCTGCCACCACCATCCCAGCGGTGCATCACGGCGCTGGCAGCATCAAGTCGGCGCTGCCTTCACCTTCAAACAGGACAAGGACCCTCAGCACACAGCCGGAACAACACGGGAATAGTCTCTGAATTTTGCTGAGTCTTCTCAGTATCCGATGGAATCAAAGTCAAAATCCTGTATCGACAAGATTGACAGATGCATCAACAACAACAACAACAACATGATGGTACAATAGTTCATCAGAGGAACCAAAGAACTCTGCAGATCCGATGGAGGAACTACTGCTCCCAGCAAATCGCACCGTTTAAATCCGGAATAAAAAAAAACCCAAGCTAGCCGTTTTCCCTTTCTTCTCTACTTATGGTCAGCTAAGCTAACAGGCAGCTGGTTGCAGCTCTACGGTGTGAACAGACACGAGTGTGGTTCCAGTCGTAACGTCTAACTGTTCCCGTAAAAATGTGCCCTTGGAACTCTGCTGCGGTGTTGGGCGAAGCCGCTAAATGATCCATGATGTTCTCTGATTGTTGCTCATTGAAAAAGTTAGGCACCTTGAGAGATAAACATTCAGTGGTGCAAAAAAGGCTAATTTAATTTTCCATTTATAAGGACAACCAGACGGCTGGCAGACAGACATCAACTGAAGGAAAACGATGTGGAAGTAGTGAAGGAACTGTATTTGTGTTTCACCCACCTTATTTTATACCAAACAGCCGAAGTCCATCAAACACAATCAGGTGATTATATCATAATTGTGACCGGCGTAGATAGATGTTAGAATGCTCGAGCGTGAAGCTTGTCCTGTTAAAGTGACTGTAGTTACTAACATGAAACAACACTTTCTGTGTCGGTTCTGGACCCATATATTATTTCAAAGATCCGATCCAGGGACCCCAACCTTGCTAGAAGACACACTCCGAGCTGACTGCTAGTTGAAATCATTTCATGTAGCGTTAATAGTCTGTAGTCCGGCCACTGCAGTCCACAGTCATGGCAGTAGGCCGTCCACACCGAGTCTTGGATCTGCTCGAGGTTTCTGCCCGTTAAAGGGCAGTTTTTTCTCGCCATTGTCGCCAAGTGCTTGCTCAAGGAGGAATTTGTTGGGTCCTGTAGATAATTATATAAAGAGTCTGGTCTAGACCTGCTCTTTCTGGAAAGCACCTTGAGACAACTGTTGTTGTGAATTGGTGCTATATAAATAAAGATTGATTGATTGATTGATTGATTGATTGATATGTCTAAGTGTCCTTGAGCAAGATGCTGAACCCCAAGTTGCTCCCAATGGCTGTTCCATTGGTGCGTGAATGATGGCGAGAATGGTTGTAATGTAAAAGCGCTTGAGGGGTCAATCGGTCTAGAAAATAGCTATATAAGTACAATCCATTTATGTGGATTTAAAATTTGCCAATCATCCATGAAATATTTTTTTGAGTTATGTCCAGAAAAATGTGTTTTTTGTTTAGAATAAAAAAAAAAAAAAAAGCTTCCCAACCGATCTGACCCAGTTGTTCAACCACCAATTTGACCATTTTCACTGTTTTAAATTGACTAGATAATTATGCTTTCCCATTTTACCTGCTTCCCACACATAAAAATGAACATTTCCTAATCTATGTCCCACCCACTGACAGGTATCATTGTAACGAGATCATTCTGACTTAACCGGTCGGTGGTTATAATGTTATGGCTGATTTGTATACATGCAAATATTCGTGCAATTTTCTGCAGACAGGGAGCAATCAGCATCAGCAATCAGCACGGCATTTACAGGTTTGGAGAAAAAAAAAGCATGTGTGTGACAATTGAAGCATAAGCTACTAAACATCTGGTACTTCCTGAAAACGCTGCTGCTTGATGTGAAAGCTGCCTGACACGAGCGTAAAACACCCAGAAAGTCCCTCCTGGTGAATTAAAGCATACACAAAGAACAGGATATAGAGCAGTAAAGGGGCGGCACACACTACATTAATGATTATACCAAGCTAGATGAATTTGGCCTAAAGCAGGATTACCTGCATGCGGGGAATAAGCTAAGAAAACGACCCCAAAATGCAACAAAAGCATAATTCCGTGTACATTTTTTGAAAAGAAAGACAGATTGGAGCTGCAGTGCGTTTCTACGTGGAGTGGATTATGTTAGCTTATCTCACAGGGAGCCATTGGCCTATTCACTTTTGCCTCAAACTCCAAAACAACACTCAGGCCCACTTGAGAGTACTCTGGGCTTTGGATGAGTTTTGCCTCTGGCTCAGTCATCGGCGCAAGAATCTGGCAGCGCTCCAAAGACAATATTTGTCAGAGTAGCCTTGTTTCAAACTTTTACTGTTTATTAAATTCTGCAACCTTTTTTTTTTTTTTTCCAGAGATGAGGTTTCAGATCCCGGTGAAAAACCCTTCCGTGCTTTTAATCACTCTAAAAATGTTCAAAGGCTGCAGTAAATGTATTTAATCAGCATGTACAGCTGCGAGTCGGGTGAACAGAGCGCGTATTAATTATTCATTCTCATCATATGGTTCAAATAATTTCATTCGGGCCTCTTTGAGATGCTGACTCGTCGCGTCTACCTCGTGTGTCAACCCCCAGAAGATGTAGGCAATCTGGACTGGAGGACAATTATGGAGCATGTTGAAAAAGTTAACATCTCATCCTCCAAAAAAAATCTTACTGTGCTGAAAAATATATCGTGTTTAATAGAGGGGGAAGAAAAAAGAAAAAAAAAGCTTCATTATAAAATCCACTTGAGACAACCTTTCAAATGACCTTCAATCTAGAGACCAGATAACAGGGGCTTAGCATTATTTTCATAGAAGAAGATGCAAAGAAGTTAATTCATTGCGTGAATGAACCTTATCGACACGATTTAGCGCGGAGGTTGCCAGTCCCCCCGATCGCGATCAACGTGCCGATCTCTGCGGAGGTCCTCATCCCAAAACATTTTGGGGAGATGAGAATAAAAACGGCATCTCGATCTAGAAGTAAACAGAAAAAATGTCGTAAAAAAGATTTGTTGGGTGAACTTGCGGAAGGATCGTTATTAGTGCAGCCGCCGCCGCCGAGCGGAGTAGCGCTGACAAGCTAACGCAAAGGGGGGCGGGGGTGGAACTCGGGCAGCTGGTAGGGGTGCGGGGAACTTCTCCTCCTCGCTCAGATCTCTGCAGGTGCGGCGTCTGCATTCACTCACTGCTGGCTGGTGTCACCTCCCGGACCCGAACCCCCCCCCAACAGAACGGGAGCCCACCCGCTGGAACTCAGCGGCGCGTGGGGCGCTCATAGGTGAAACTATAAATGATTCAAAACTGTTATTTGAGTGGTTGTAAAAATAAAAATGAAAAACTACAGAGGCAGTCATTTCAACATTTGTTGGAGGTCATTCTCTTCCATTCGGTAATAGAAGATCTTTGGCTCTTTTGGCAGATGAAAAGTCATCTTGACTGGATTGAGGAGAAGGTTGGCGAGAGCTGAACCACATGACGCCTCTGACTGTTGCATGGTTGCACAGTCTTCTGACAATATGACCCTCCTGTTAGCTGGACGCTTACAAAAGGAAAAAAAAAAAAGAAATCACAAAATGGCGTGCCTTTTAACTCAACACTTTGGGTTGAGAATCAAAAGGGCGTCATGTGATAGAACCGAATGTGCCCAGTGGTTAAGAGCTGTCAGCTTCTTGCACCTGTGGGCTCAGCATATGGCAGGAGTCTGGACCTCCCCTGATTAGTCAGTCACACAAAATTGTGAAAAAAACAAGCTTCCCCGAAGTGTGTGTGTGTTTGTGTGTGAGAGAGAGTGTGTGTGTGTGTGTGTGTGTGTGTGAGAGAGAGAGAAAAGGAAAGAAACTTTCATTTTGCTGCTTTTCAGACCGCATTGAAACCTCTTGACTAAAATTGAACACGTCATTTGAAAAAGTCTCGCCATCAGCGTTAAGTCGCTGCGTTATTTATCCTACGTTCAGTTTTAGTGTGTCCTTATTGGTTTTAGCACATTTAGGTAATATCAACTCTAGGCAACACTTTAGTCTGCTTTCATCCAAAGAGAGCTTAAGTTGTAGTCAATGAAAAGTGACATTTAATTCTTCTCTAAGTCATCTCATGGAGCCAAGAACAACATTTTTTTTTTTTTTTGTTATTTCGCTCTTATTCCCTTTAATATTCATGTGATCGTTATCTGATAGAAAAACAGGTCGTATGATTAAGAATGCGGCTCTGCACAAAGTGTCTGGTCCGATCATGTCAATCTAAAGAACACATCCTGACATGGAGAATGTTCTGATTATTCTCTGGAACCGCGCCCGGCCCAAAGCCATCGAGCCGGGCCTCTCACCCGTTTACAGTTTGAGAAGAGGTTGAGATGGGGTTCTACCAAAGACCTGGAGTCAGTTCACTCTGAGACTCTGAGCTCCGGCTGTCCTGAGGACCGAAGGCTTTAAGTCTCTATCCCGAAGGTGGGACGATGTGCATGTCAGAACCTCCAGCAGAGTTTCCCGTGACTTCACTGTATCCTTATGTTCTCCCAGCACTGGGTCCAGATGTACAATAATTACACTATTTGACCAGAACTGTGACCCTCTGTACGACGTGCGATCCATAAGGCCCAAAATCCATCCTTTTTATGACACATTGATCTCTTTTAAACTCACTTAGATCACTTTGGGACTCAGGTATGATATTTCAGCATCTACCAAACTCACCAAGCTCACACTCCACCTCCACAATGGAGCAGGCGAGACGGGCCTGATCAGAACATTCGGATTGAAATTTAGGAAAATATACAGTTTAACGTTTTTTTTTCTTTTTGCGGACGAAAATAAATAATAAAGATTCTTTCAGTCATGTTTTAAATCTAAACTGCGTTTTTATTGTCAAAAGAAAACTGGCTTTCTGATCGACTCAAAATATGTGATTAATAATTTCCACCTCCTCTCTTCTTAGTCTGGAGAAGGAAAAGGTTATGGTTAAGGAAAAGAATGAAATGAATGAAGCTCTAGCCATAGTTCAGTCGGGCGGACTACCCTCTTTCACAACGGGGCTAATGTGAAGCGGGACACCCTGGGGTGTCGATGGATATCGGTCGTTCCCATTGGCCGTCCACATCTAACCATATCTCCTAGACACACCTTGGTCGTGAGTCTATCGTTTTGCTGTCTATCTTTTTCTTTTCAATCAGTCAATTCCTACATGCTGCCGGTACTCGCGTCCTCCTTCCTCCTCACCGTCCTCGCGTCCTTCATCAGTCCCCTGATGGACTTCATCACAGATCATCTCCTGTAAAGGTCTTTGATCTCTACTTCTTCCTCCGTCCCTCCTGACTGAAACGAAATCAACTCAACTCAACACCGTCGTTTTAGCCGTCCCCTTACATCGTCTGAGGTTTGTGAGGTTCTTCTTCCGCAGACATCCCCACCATTGAAATGAGTTCCCTGGACCCGCTTCTAATGGATAAAACACACAACTGGACCGGGCTATTTGGTCTTTTCAGCAAGAACAAACAGCTCCCAAGGAAAGCTTCTCCTCCGAGACTGCGCCTTCATACTGTTGCATTTGCTGCCAGCCCCTTCTTGTTAACTGGGGTCTGTTCACCAGGGATGGCAGACAGCCACGGCTCAGGTTCTCCATCATAAAGCAACGGAAACCCCTTCTGTTCATTGTTTGAAATCTCTCCCGATGGCACAGCAACCCCCGGCTCTCAACAGCACAGATCCGAAAATGTTCTGTGTAACGTTGATAGAAAACGAGAGCCGAGGTCTCCCTTGAATGACTTTCCAGCACATTAGTGCCAGGAAGCCGTTCATTTTTAATGTCAGGGGTGTATTAGTGCTGCTATATAGTGTTTTGACTGTAACTATCTCAGCATTTACTCCAAATATACACACGGCATTCTTCTTCTGTGGAGCATATCTTTAAGGCATAGTTAAGTAATTACTGGAGATTTTAAAATAAACACATCCGGTGCACAGACTCGGTTCTGTTAACAGGACGACGGTTACCACCCTTTCATGGTGTACATCCAGTACTGTATAACACTTGAGTCCAACCCGGAGAAGATGACACATGAGCTCTCTCCGGAATGAGGTGGAGTGCTTCTCTGGGCTTCTGTCCTGCATCTAGGCTCTGCAGAATCCCTCATATTTCACACTGTCTCTGTGCGGAACTTTCCATTTTTAAAGCCCTAGTGTCCCCGTTACTCAAGCAGGCTGGCATGTGTGGTATGTGACTGCAGCGCAGTGTATTTAAATCTGGATCGTGTCATGCCCCGTTTTGGCCCATTCCTGCCGCGCTTCAGAGCATAAATACGTTGATAAAATGTACCGTTTGGAGAAAGTACAGGAAACCTAAGGGAAGGAATGTTCTGAATGGGGTCATAATGGAGGCATCGGCTGTCTCTGAGGAAACACCCGGATCAGAATATACCAGTGAATGGAGATATTTAAGAAAGTCCACATGCTATAAGGTCAAACTTCATCGGGCAAAACTTCATCAACTGACGAAAAATTCTTCTGACAGAAAAACTTTTTCTGTAACGTAACCCATTGAAAAAAAGTGAAGTACCCCCTGATCGGTGCAAAACTCTCTCTCTCTCTCTTGTCCCTTTTCTTGTCACCAGGAAATAAGAATTAAACTGTGTATTCGCAATTTAGCTTTCTGAGGTAATTTGGTTGTTTATTTTTTCTGCAATATTTTTAGCGTTAGTATTTCTGCTGATGCAATATTTTTCCAGATTTCTGTTCAATGCTGTTTCTTGAAAATACCAATACTGAATATAATTTATCAATAATGATAACATTAATAATAATGTTTGGGGTTATTTTTGGACTTGTACTTGCTTTTTTTTAAATTTCACTTCTTACAATAAAGTTAACCAGCAATTCATAAAGTCTCTCATTCCACCTGCAGTACCACAAGTACCCTCAAGGTTCGGTAGTCATAGCAACCTTTTTCCTGTTCATACATCATCTTTTTTATCGTCCCTGATCTATTATGGCGTTATGTGTTCACTCAATTGCAGTGTGTCAGAGTTCAAACCAATCGACGGATGCCGCGTTCGGCTGTAAGATGAAACTAACTGTTACTTATTCAACATGTAGCGTTGTTGTAAAAAAAACAACAACCATGAGACTAAAATGTAGTTAGAGCAATAAAAAACTGCTGAATGTCAGCGAGCCCAATGGCTAATCTGTCAGGCTGTGTCTGTTGCAGTGGACTGCCCAGAACTGCCATGGTGTGAAAACACTCCCTGAAAGCCAACAGAAAAAGAATGGATGGATGGATAGGCGGGACACATCTGGTAGATTGGGCAACTCCTCATCACAAAACAGTTTTTTTAGACAAATCCAAGAGTGGGCCTTGAACTCCTCTTCCATCCCAAAATCCCAGTGTAGCAGGCGGAAGGCCAAGAGAGTCCCAGGTGACAACGGAGACCTTTCTTCCCTCTGAAAAACCTGTATTGAAAATCGAACAGATGTGGCCCTAGTGACCCCGTTTGACCCCAAACTCCCTAAGTGACGGGGGGGATGGTGAAAGATTCTGTCTGGTTCTTGTTGAGTTTGAAGTTTTACTGTCAGTGTTCCTGGTTTGGTGGTTTCTGTGTTCCTTTTGATCTGTTTCCCTTCCAGGTTAATGAGTGTTTTTTCACCTGTTCCCTGTCCTCACCTGTTCCTCTCTGTTAGGTTGTGTGTTTTCTCTTCACAGTCCCAGTGTTTTTAGAGATTGGTAAGTTTACTTGTTGTTGAATTTCACCTGCTCCTCATGTTTGGACCTTTTTTTTTTCTTTGGATTGTTGGATTACTATTCCAGTTTTAGGGAAAAAAAAAATTTTTCAAGTAATTTTGATATCTGAACTTTAATCAAAGAACTTTACTCACAGACTCATGTATGTCTGCGTTTGGGTCCGGTCGTTTGAAGTCCAAATCTGGAGGATTATGTCCAAACAGAACCACGATAGCCAAATGTGATGCACATCTTCCCAGCTGTTCTTATATTCTGTGTTCTGGTTTCGTCATTACAAAATAGCCTCATCTCTACAGCGTCTTTGTCATTTTTGTTTACGGCTGCTCCTCCAGAGATTCACACGATGTGATGCGTTCATCGCTGCAACTGGCACGCAACGCAACCACAGAACTCCCGCGCTGCTCCGTTATTCTCTAATGGCGGAGCGTGTGCGTGTTTGAGATTCTTTTACAGCATTTGATGAAGCCCCAAAGATGAAGGAGAGGGAAAAATCTCCAATTTTTCATAGTGTGAGAATGAAAAGTCAAGAGAGGAGCAGATTCAAGTGATTAGATAATTGGGGGAAATAATTGTGTACACCAAATGTCATGACATTTGTTGAGACTCTCAAAACCGCAATTGTCAATGTCATGATGGCGCTTGAAGGAAAGTCAGGGGATCAACAAAGTCATTCATTCTCCACAAATGGCTGCAGGAAATTTCATGTCAACCCATTCAATAGTAATTGAGTCTGGACCAAAGTGGGAGACTGAAGAACCCACATGCCATCTGTAGACCCACAGAGGAAGGGTCTAAAGATACCGAGGAGGCAAAACAGAAAAACTCTTTGTTGCTTAGATGGATGATTTCAAAAAATGTGCCACAAGTTAGCCCGTTTAGACAAATACAAACATGGTGTGTCACAGCAACAGAAGATTAAATTACTTTCATACTTTAGTGCAGAAAGAATTCCCCTTGACGTAGTGGTTTAATAATCCATTGTTTCCTCGGCCCGCTTCATCTGTCTCGGTATTGAGCCTGGCATCCACTGCGCTCCGCTGCCATCGAGACCAGTACCTTTGTTCTGGCACCAGTCAAAGGTATTGTAGTAACATCCTGTACTCTCTGCCGAAAGAATGCCTGGTCTGGCATACATTCGGCCGGGCTCTCCATTAGGGGCTTTAACACTCGGCATTATCTGCACACATTAATGACTGTCAAAACACGCGAGGACAGTTGCGGGTGCAGACATAGAGCAGGATACTTGACACCACTTCTAATCTCTGCCAGTTTGAAATACCAAGCAGGAGTAAGACGAACAAAGATCCAGACAGGGAGAGATTGATGAGATGGCAGTGATTAACAGAAGTAAAGTGGTTTCAGTGGAATAGTTCAATGGAGCTTGACGGAACAGAGTTCCTTCTGTTTATACTAGTTCTGCGTCTCATAGATTTCTTTCCATCTTTAACAGAGAATTTGTGTTTATTGTCAACATTACGGACAACAGTGACATTGTGTTCTCCTAGAAGTGAACACAATGTGAAGTTCCACCTTGATTTACTCACACGAATGTCACAATGGGAACATCTGAGTTTCCCGTCACTCACAGGAGTTACTCAAAGCCAGTTTGTTCCCAGTTGTTGGATGGTGGTAATACACCGTGATCTGGCCCTCCCCAATGGCCTGCTGACCACACCCCCACCTGAAATATAACCTATAAAATATGTATATCTAAACATATATATAATCCAGCTGTTTTTGATTAGAGTGAACAAAAGTTCACATATAATAATTATCTAATATTTATGACAAAAACAGTGTTATTATCCTGACAATACTGAATTTATTGATATCTGTTAATTAATGACAATAAAGGCTGTCTCGGGAAAATCAGTTTCTTTAATGTCCAGTATGAGAGGTGACAGAAAATGAATGTCCAGAACAAGCTGAGGCAGAGACTCTCCTCCTCTCACTATCTAGTGCTGCGATGGAACCTGAGGTTAGTTTTATTTGATCATACCAGCATGCGAAGCTGCTGCATATCTCTCTCTCTCTCTCTCTCTCTCTCTCTCTCTCTCTCTGGCTCTCTCTCGCGCTCTCACGCCCTGTCTCATGGGCGCTCTCCATTGGTTACAGACGAGTGGCGTGCTGATGTTCCCGCGGCCCCACTGTTCAAATTTTTTTGACACGACATGTGACCACCACGCCTCCAGCATTAGATGAGGAAATCAATAACAATCCTGAAGCTTAGTGAAAGTTCAGCCAGTAAGACTTTTTCTCTGTGCATCCTCTCTACACCGCAAGCAGTTTCCCGCAATTGTTAGGCTTCACCAACCCATTTCCCTTTTTATCCAATCATGTTCTGTCCTATTTGTAATTTAGCCAATCTTTTGTTGCACGGCAAACTTTAGCTGTGCTCTCTCTCTCTCTCTCTCTCTCTCTCTCTCCCTCCTTCTCTCAGTCGTCACTTCAGTCTGGCAAAGATTTCCAACCCACATCCACCCGTTCACCGCCTCATCCTTGACCACCATCTCCAAACAAATCCTCGGATAACCAATTCACCATCGCCAGTATCTCAAGTCAAGGGGGAATTCTCCTTCCCACTGTAAGCACATGTTTCCTCAGACAGCTTCTGTTGGGGATCTACTTCCTGCCCTGGGTCCAATCACAAAGGACTATATCTATACAGAATAAAACTATGCTTACTTCTCATTTGTCCCTCTCATACTCTAAGTCTCTCCAGAGGGAATTGTTTTTTTTACCAGAGTGCTTAACAAAAGCAACTTGTAAGCTTTGATTAAAAGTAAGATTGAAGACTTTGGTTAAACAAAATAAATCAATATGACTTTGATGTCTCCCTATAATCACAATTTTGAGAAAGAATTAATTAATGCCTGTTTTTCTTTCTATGAAATTACCTGAAATTACTTTTTTTTCACGATCACTCTAACAAAGACTTACCTAAGAACAATACTTGCATTTCAAACTTGATCTTTGGCGAGTGGAAGCAATTTATATTCATCTTCATAAACAAAATAGGGAGGATATAAAAATGGGTTCCTTCTGTCCTGCCGTCCATGATGTCTCCACAGTCACAGGTCTGGTGGTTGGTTTACTTTCTGGAGCCCATCACAAATACTACTCAACATATCTTTCCTGGATATGTGTTGTATTTTTCCAGATATCTATTGATTATTAACCTGTTTTTTAAGTCTTAAAAAAAAAACATTTTGTCTAATGTAAGTAATCGTCCAGATTTGCATTTAACAGGAGCATCGTTAATAACCCTAAAGAATGCGATAAAGTGCTTACAGTAAGTAAGCAGTTTACTGAGCTGGAGCAGATTAATAGCCGGGCGCAGAATGGAAAGGAGGGCAGGTGAGGTCAGCCAACCTCTAATCCGGATGCCGATAGCCTGTAACTCCCTACGGTACACTGAAGTCCAGGATCTTCTCCTTAGCTTGGTTTCCTGTTGAAACTTTCTATAGTTTTTTTGTTCGGAGACAAACTGGCGCAGCAGATGAGAGTGATTGGAGGAACAGCGCATTATTACGATCCGTTCTATAAGCTCTACTTTGGTAATGAGTTGTTCCTGAGCCTACACCCTTGGGAGCAGTATAATCACAGTTTAATGAGCTGCATCGGGACCAAGGCCGAGGCCTACGAATTTAGAGAGTTCCTGATGAGGCTACAGGGCCAAGAATACCTGAATACTCCAATAAATGAACATCTGGATTTAATGGCAATAAAATTTAACAGAATGTGTGACTGTTATTAATGCCAGTATAAAGTTTTGGCCGATCCACTTCTTTTTCCCAAAAATTGTAAGGGGTTTATTTTTGCTTAATTTATCTCCTGCACCGTTTCTACAGCTATTACAAAAAAAATAAGAGGACCACAGGTGGTAGGTGAACTTCCCCCTGCTGATTCTGCAGTACAATAAACAGTACATGTTTCCATTATTTATTTATTTTCCCCCGTCGTTTGTCTTCTTCCTTGCGTTCATTGCAGACGTCTGGTAAGATATGGGATTTTATATAATTGTAAGAAAAAGGGATTTTTGTCATGAATGAGTGATGAATGATGCAAACATCGGGTCGAGTCTATCGCATTGTTGCTAGCAAAGATAAAACAAGAGGAAGATCTTTTTTTAATACGAACTGGACCAACACGCTCCTCCCCGACATTAATGTTACATCCCCCAGAAAGCCCCCGATCATCTGCTTTTACAAGCAATCCCCCCTGATTGAACTCCTCAAAGTCAATGTGAAGTCATGTCCATACAACTGTTTTTTTAGGAAGCTCCCCCTAGTGAGTGAAATATGAACAACAAGAGTAATATATCATATATAAATCACAAATCTCCTTGAGTGGATTCATTTTTACCCCCACATTTTGACTAAATCGAACCAACAGTTGAGAAATTATGGCCCAAAAACTTAAATATTCGACCGTCCGTTCTCAAAATCAATCCAACTCTTCCTTGCTCAAAGGTCTATGTGGGTATAAAATTTGAAAATGATCAAATAAAACAATCATCAAATACAAGAGAAGGAGACAGTTGAGGAGCGTGAAGCATCATTTATTATTTGGAAGTATTTCTGAATATAAGGCAAGCAATGTTCGCAAAAAACTGTTCGTGTGCGAAGAGTGCTTTAGGGATAATAACTGGATGAAGGCCAAGAAAAACATTGCTAACGTGATTCACCCGTCTTCTATTTAAGACGTCCGTAACAGCCGCGTAAACGTCGGCCTACAGCACATCGCCGCATCCATCACCGATGACATCACACTACATTTTGGCCAGACAACGTCCACATAAACAAAGTGAGTGATGAAGGCTTCAGGAGAAGAGCCAACACGCCGCACAAAAACTGGTCTGTGATCCCTCATTTTTTTAGGTATTAATTAATAAATAAGGCCAGTTGCATTACAAGACACGGAGGGGGAGATGAGAGCGATATCACAGCTGTCAAGGCGTTGGGGCCGGCATCGTTGGCGGCCTCGTACCGGAGGGCTACCTTGTTGAGTCTGCCGGTAGCACATGCTGTTCAAACTGTGATTAGATATGACCTCTGATCAATGGTAATACTGGAAACGGTAACAATGATATGACAAATAATCATTTGCAGTATTGATGAAAGTATTCAGGATCATGGTAGTCGAACCAGGAACTCCTCCAGCATAATGGCAGTGACAGAAATCCAGAAGGATCTGGAGTTAGACGTGGATAAGACTTTGGTTTTTGGAGCTAAAACAACCTGGTGTTAATTCAAACCAAATCCTTTTCCCCATCTCAGCAGTTCCAGTTTGTTCCTCGGTTCAAACAAATCCGCTCTGCCTGGGCTTCTGTCCCCCTTGAATACACACCGTCTGAAATTTCACGATCCCCGTAGCCCGGTCAGGATGTATTTTGGTTTCTTCTGAGTGGAAACTGAGTGGAAAGAGATGCTTCCCCAGAGGAGGCTCTCCGAGCCACCGACAGCCAAGAAGTATAAAAGGACAGATCCTATGTTTTCTCAAGTGTTTCCAGTCCCAGACATATTTCTGGATAAGACTAAGTGACGGATGATTTTCAGGGTCACAATTTCTTCCGAAGTGAAGGTCCGGTCAGAATCCAGGGTCTTCAGACGCCTGCCTCACCGCCCAGGAATTCACCTGCTGACATTACACTTGCTAGACTTTTTTGCTCCGTTCATTAATTCCAATAAAATCTAAAGCCCGGGTGTTCCGTGTTTCTGGACAATAAACATCAATGACGGCACCATTCATGAAATTTTTTCGATGCAACATTCAGCAACTAGACCACCCACTCCAACGTTTATTTAATATTTCAACATGTAACTGATTGTAAAAGCTGCTGAAATGTAAACTGCATTTTTGAAAGTCGCGCCAGGTTCTCTTGTTTACTACCGCTGATCTCATCTTCATAGTTTGGGTTTTTGGAGGAGGGAGGAAAGAAATCTACAGGCAACTGGCTCCATCGCACCGAGGATTTAATCTGAATTAATAACATGTGTATCAGGAGGTAACTGGATATGAGCAGAGTGTACGACCCGAACACAGGCCACTTACTGCGGCGTTGGAGAGAGCAGGGCTTATCTCCCACCACAGCGAAGGCCTTTCTGATACAGACGGTTCATACGGGGACGCACTGGCCAGAGTCCACCAGTCAGTCAATCAGCTCATTCAGTCTAAAAGCCCCATGTTGAAAAGGTTTGGACGGAGGTAGAAGGTTGCACCAGAAAACGTCCACTCCGAAGATGGAATGCATTTATTTCAGGGAGTGGAAAAAAGTCATCAATCGCTTCTGCTGCAATCCAACATGTAAAAATGTTCTGTCAATGCAAGCTTTTTTCATTATGTGCAGTTTGGCCAGATGAGGTTTCACCTTTTTCCAATAATGGATCTCATTTCTCAAGAGTTTCTGGAAGCCAACTTGTCCCATAAAGTATGTTTTTTGGAGGAACTCATTACATGTTTTGATCGGGAGCCAAATGCATGCTTCTAAACGGAGAGCGATTCCACTGCACTTTCCTTTAAATAATCCCTCTCTCTCGGTACTGTTTTGTACCTTTCAACTCACGGAGCAGCGGAACTCCCTGGGGGACAAGGAGCTGAAGCCTCTGCACTGTCTCTCAGGCTCATTCGCTTGTATGAAAAGACAGGCTTGAAGGCAGCTGCCAGCTACCACACACGCAACTGTGCTTGTCATTCCCAGGACACGGCGCAGTCAGTGGCTTGGACAGAACATAGATAAGATAACACACACCCCAGCCACTTCCCCTTTTCCCACATTTATCAAAATAAGGTCCGGCTACCTCATGTGAACTGTACATACAGCACCGTATATCAGCCACCCCGTCTGCCATCAGCCCAGAGATGCACGCAACACATGCAGCCCCTCCAGTACAGACGAGCAGCGGCGGCACAGCACATTTTCCAGGCTGCTTTCGGTCATTTAAGTGAACGATCCGCACAATCCACTTGACAAAATGTGACACGTGTTTATCAGAAAACTATTTTTAATTCGGGAATAGTGAATCAAACTTTGAGAGCGGACTGGAGGCGAGGAATTTGACCTCTGTGCTCACGAGTGAATCATTCTTCAAAGTGTATACCTATGTAAGCAATAGATCGCTTTAAATCGCTTTAAAATAAAAAATCCATATAAAGGCACCTATTTCTCCCATTCTTTATTTATAACCGCTTTTCCTTTCCGGACATCAGGAGAGAGGCGAGGTTAACTCTAGTCGATTGCTTAGAGACGAAAGACCGTCGCTTACATTCCTGCTTATGGGCATCTACTCTCCTCCCACCGGGGGAATAATGGCGGAAGCACGAGAAATGGGCCCGAAAAAATGCCCCATTATCACCAATTTATTACGAAGCACTCACATTTTCAGTCTTTTATTCATATATTTTGGTGCCAGAGGCGCCAACTGACCAACAAACTGTGTAATGAAGAAAAAAGGGGCGAATACAGCGATTAAATATGACTTCCTTAAAATTTCCCCTCAACCATTGGACCATTTCCTGAGGTATGCTAAACAGACCTGCAGGATTGTTCAGACTAGATATATACCGACTGTAATTCTGACCCAGATATAACACTTAGGGTACGCAATAAAGTGCATTTTAACTAAATTAAAGTCTAATCTGTATCCCCTCCAGACATGTGGGCCATGAAAACCGCTAACAAATTAAATGAGAACGGATCCAACTCTTCATCTGTGCAGCCAGATTTTTAACTAAAACCATCTCGATCCACTAGTGCAGGGGTTTTTGAACGTACAAAATTATTGATTAATGATATCGCAAACAGATTTCTGTTTTTAATTTTGATTTTTACATATTATCTAACGGTAAAATGATTTTATTCTGTTCTTATTATTTTAGTGTCTCGTATTTTAATGTGATATTTCTAAAAATATAAAAATATAAAATATAATTTCACGCCGCGACAGAGGAAACCATACGACAGAAATTCATAGATCCGTCCTTTTATCGAGATACACTCCGAACTTTGATCGATTCTTTTTCCACGGCACATTCACAACCTTTTCACCAAGTTTCAGAATTATTAATCAAACGTTTTATGTGTAAAAAGAAAAAGAAGTTTCATGAAAATCCGTGAAACTTGATTTTCAGACAGACAAACCAGCTTTCATAACCTCAGATGTAAAATGATGTAAAATGATGTAAAATGAAGTACTTTCAGTACAGACAGCCATATACTGTATGTCTAATAGCCATAACATTAAAACCACCTATCTAATATTGTGTAGGTACTATCTTTACCACAAAAGTGATCTCTGTGATGTCATCATGTGTTCTCACACCTTTACATCAAAACCTGCTTTTTCCGATGGGTGCAATTGTGACTAAATAATAAATGTTATAATCTAGTTAGGACGGCATAATATAATCTGACTTTCATATGCCTGTGGTCATAATGTTATGGCAGATTGGTGTAATCCTCTGATGATTCCTTTTGATGCATCGGTTTGTCGAATGAGTTAATTAGGGTTATTAATATTATATTTCTGTCCGTACGTTTCAATCCCACTTGTTTGTTTTTCGCAACTCAGCCGTAGATGAGATCTGGACTTTTGTCAGAATCTCACTCAAAATGCACACAGACTCTCACACACACACACACACACACACACACGCTGCTCTTTATTGCTGTACAACCCCAATGTATTTGCCATGTGCTTATGAGCTCCATGCCAAACTTTTACTGTTCCTCCATCTCTCTTCTCTGAGTTTGTCGGATCAGCTTTAAAGAATAAATGTTGCTTCTATTTCAGCCCTTCATTTTTACAGTAATGGATTTTCAGTATTTAAAGCACGGTTCTGAATCAGATCACGGTGGGGTAGTAAAAACCTTTGACCTGCAATAACTGATTGAACACCATCCACAATCTGCACCGGTGGAAAAAACTCGCCATAACCTTTTCCAGAACTTTCCAGACTTGTGCCCCTTACAGGAGCACGACTCACTCGGAGGAATGGCTAATGTGGAAAATGAAAAGGACCAAAATAACACTGAACCCTGGTGTTCTTTTTTTTCCCTTTTTTTTTTTCATGGCAACATGTTTTCTATTACTAGCATCTTAAGTTGAGCGCAGCAGGAGCCTAAGTAAAACACATTTGGAGCAACATGCTGCAAATCTTCGCAGACCTGATAGCATCTTGGCCGTCTGCGCAAGAAAAATATGGAAGAGTTTGAAGATGTCCAGGACATCATCGCTGAGATTCAGACAAAGTGGACGAGAGTTAAAGCGTGTGGAAAAAGCAAGGATAATGAAAACCCCTTCACCTGAGTGGAGATGTACATCATTCTGGACACACAGGGAGATGAAGGCTAAAAGCACTCCAGTGACACCTCTGGAGCGAAATAAACATGGCCACCAAGAAATAAGCATTTCTAATACCAGGGAGTAAATACACAGGGTGATGGATGACTGAGTGACAGCTTAAAGACAGAACCTATTTGTATGGGCGTACTTCCTCATGGCAACATCACTCACAGGCAGCGCAATACAGTTGTCAGGCAATTTTCTCTCTCTGCAAATAGCAGCGCTCTCTCAACACGCTCGCCATGCTCTGCAAGCCTGCACATTAGACCTCTTTTCTTAAAAAACACCCTCAATTACTGCAGCTGGCATCGGCCACAAAGATGAAATTACAGTCAACAAGTGGTAAAATAGTCTCAGATTTGTTCGGCTGCACGTGACGCACGCACACAAACATGAGCGAGAGGTTAATGTGAAAACCCCCTGTTGGCTTCGTACATGCAGTGCTTGTCTGTTCTGTGTCATGTTGGCCACAGTAAAACTACGACTGTGTCAGAAACAGCACCACAGCAGGTACGATCACATTTCATCACGAAATATCTCTTAAGCAGATGGTAGACTATACAGGAAAAGATATTATGATTGTTGTGCGCCCCGATTGGCTGTCCCTCTGCGAAGGTTGGCAGGCGAACCGAAGGATGCACATGTTTAGATGTGCAAATAAAACCAAATATGCGTGACATTTTAGTCATGTTAGTGTAATTATGGGTGTTAATCTGTGGATTCATGGTGGATTATACGGTGCAAATGAGTCCTGTATGGCTTGCTAAGCGCTCTCACTCCGGTTCGCCCTTTATTCTGGGGCTGTTGTAAAAATCAGCCGCACACTATCATCGCCAACCATGTGGAACACAACTGCACATATTCATGTCTTTCCAACAAAGCAGAGAGAGATCACAGTCTAAAATGGTTGAGCACTTGGCTAGCTAGGTGGGAGCATTAACTCCATGTGGCTGAAGTTACTATTTCTGCACACAGGTTTCCACTTCACGCACAAGCCATGCCTATAATCTAAATGCATGTTGCTGATGGCTGAGAGAACAATTTGAAACCATCAAAATATCCAAAACATCAAATTCAGCATTGCTAGTGTGCAACCACCTCCGGCTCAGTAGCCTTCTGGGCGCCTACACTTCCTGTTTACACCAGCAACGACTCCAACATAGACAACAGGCTACCAGTAAGAACAGTTGTTTTTGGCCACGGTGGACTTAAACTAAACTCTCCTCATTGCTGCTAGGCTTTCTTGCCTGAGAACAAACCCAGCTTTGTCCCAAAATGAATTTATCCGTCAACACTTAGTTACACGTCTCGGTGTTATGATGGTTGTTAGTCTAATCAGTCGTGTCCATCGGTTGAGGCGTTTTGGTCACCACCCACTGATGGTAGGGCCTTCAAAATCTAAAATGCAGTTGAAAATTCCAGACTGATAAGAATTTTTCAAGTTATTTTAGCGACGTGTGGATTCTGTAATGTTATAACCTCAACCAATGATGTTATGTTTTCACCAGAAGAGACTGAATAAAAAGGTGAATGATTGAATCTGTGATAATCAATCTGTCAGAGAGTCTTTGGCGCTCAGACTCTTCAGGGAGCTTGAGATTGGAGAGTCTCCACACTGGGCAGAAGCATGGAAAATTTGGAGTCTGGATACTGGTGATGGCGGCTGATGACTCTGCTTAGTCTGGTGAATCATGAAGCTGATGGACCAGGCGGAGAAGGGGAGGTGAAGGGAATGCACACCAACAGCATGAAATAACTGGATCAAAGGAGAGAGGGAGGAATTGACAGACAGCGGCCGATGGGGACGGCTCAGCATGCAGGTGTGACTCAGTGACAGGATGGATGAGGTTACCTGCATGAGTGAAGCTGACATCAACTGATGCGCCAGACCATGAAGCAGGTAATTGAGACTGAGTATGAGTAAACGGTGAGGATCATAGAGTGTTATGAGAGGCACTGAGGCCCGAGTGTGCAAGAGGATAGTCTTTCTGATTGAACTTTTTTTAACAGCTCTCAAGACTACCTGATAGAATTTTGGGGAAACTTGGATCGTATAGTTGAGAAAATGAGGAGATGGAACTCATTTAAGTTTGGATCAGGATAAAAGAGCGAGATCAAAGCTATAGACATCACTGTCTGTAGGATTGTCCTGTTTGAATCTCATGGACCCAACAGCACCATCATACGTCTCTCCACGGCACATAGTGGGCAAAATGTTTCAAAGGGCTTTTGGCCATTAGGTTCATTTCTAAAGCTGATTGTGGAGACAGGGGTGGTGTGTGTGTGTGAAATAGGTTGCCACTGAGTTTGATTATTTGCACTTCTATGATGTTCAAAAAGGGGGTGGGGCCTGGGATTTTTGCATCGTGCCCAACAGAAGGTTGACTAGGGGGGCATATTTAAAAGCATCTCATGCTGGGGATCTTGAAAAAAAACGCTACATGAGCATTAAAGTGCATGAATTCCACATGCCGACACTCAAAGCCACTGTTTTGTTTAATAAAGCAACCACCTTCTCGAGTAACACATTACCTTTTTTATTTTATTTTAAATGACCTTATAGAATCATCTTCCCTCTGCATTGGACTCACAGCAAAACATACCCTCACACAGAGACCACATGAGGGCAGATAAGCTTACGTCCTCACACTTGCAGAACCAGACCACCCTGGAACTATTCTGACAAAGAATCCCCTCCTGACCGTTCCTAAGTGTGCATGAGTGTGTCTGTCTGCGTGTGCGTCCATTTTTTCCGGCTCCAGACAGACTCCTCTCAAAGCTAACCACAGACAAGTAAGTAAGGTGAGATTGGAAAAAGTAAAAACTCAGAGCTGCGACCTTTTAAAAGGTCCTCTGAGCTGAATGGGGTGAGTGAGAGATAAAGCCTGAGAGAAAGAGAGGGAGAGGGATTTTAACCCTTGTCATCAGTTGCCATGACTAATGGCGGAGTAATAGTGGTGTGGATCAGCTTGGACACATACAGCAGACCACATGCAGACAAATGATGCAACCTCAAGTCTGGAAATCTATGTGTGTGGCCTGAGCTTCAATGCCCCCCCTGTGTACACACCCTGTCTTCCTTTCAAAATTTGTGATTATAGAGCGAAAGAAAAACTCAAATAAGTTGTGCTCTCCTTAAGCTTTCTGTTCATGTCCAGCACCCTCCATTGCTTCCCACCCACACCCTCTTTGCAAGCTCCTGGTTTGCGTCCAGGTTTAAGGCTTTGCTGTAACATGGCTTAGCAGCAGGGAAATCCTCCACTGCTAATCCTTTTTTTTTTTTTTTTCCACCTCCTCTGTACTTTGTACCACTTCACTTCTACCCCTCTGTCAAATTCACCTCTCCACCGTTCACCTCCTCCTCCCGCTGGTATGTTCTCCATATGCTCTGATGGCTCCTCCTCAGAGAGGGGAAATGATTCAGGCCCCTGGCATGCATGGCAAGGCTGCAGCTGGACATTGCACCTGCAACTCTGAAAAACAAGCAGAAGACGGGTGCTTGTTTGGAAAACTTCTCAATGCATGTGAGCGGTTGCGCTCAGGGGAGTTTTTTTTTCTCGGACATCAAACTCCTTCACTTTGCTGGTAGCCGCCCTTTCTGTTTCCCGCCATTTTTTTCTTCCCGGGATTTTTTTTCTTTTTTCTCTCTGCTCCTATTCCCACACTGCTTCTTCTCACACAGGCCGGCAAATTAAAATCAATGTGACAAGTTTAGAGGAGCCTTGGACTCTGGAAGTCCCAACCAGGCACGGAAGGCCTCTATGGGAACATTTATGCGCCATATTTGCGTTGTGATGACAAGAATGCCGAGGACCCACTAGCATAATTGTACCAAATTGCTGCTGCGATCCCAAAGTCAACCTTGCTAAAACAACCTTTTTGATTGAGGGTTCTGGGAGGAGAGGTGGAAAACCCATAAAACGCAATAATGGAAAATGACATTATACTTTTCATTTTGATGGATGGTAAGTGCCGTTTAGTTGCTGCACCCCCACTGCCTCCATAAATGACACCATAAATCATGTAATTAGCAGAGGCAAACCCTCCGAGAGTTCCAAATGCATGTTTTCAAGCCTTAAAACGAGGTCAATAAATCTCTGGAGAGACTTCATAATTGAATCAGTGGTTGCTTTTAATGGGCCGTGATGTTTGTATGATTTTTTATTTCTGCTGAGAATAACAGGCAGAAATAGGAACATTGCGGCGCCAAGCCACGCGGCAGGTTCTCACTTGCAGGTAGATGTTTTCAATTACCACAAAATTGTAGTGTCAGCGAATAGCATCTCTTCAAGGTGGAATCCAGTCAGGTACTAAGGATCTCTGAGAAGCACTTTGTAGGGATTAACAGTATTTCAACAAGCTATTGTTGCTTCAAAGTGGCAGAGACAAGTGCCCTAACCCTCTCTCTCTCTCCCTCTCTCTCGCCCGCGCTCTCTCCGTGACTGCAAACACATGACAACACATGATTGGTGCTGCAGTGGTGAAAGATATTCCACAGGGAGCTCTGGCGTGGAAACACACCAATGCAGGATGTGAGCCTTCAGGGGTCAACCCCTACTGACTGGAATAATCAAAACAATAATTACGCTAATGAGCCAGTTGTCTTGAGCAGCAGCCAGGTGTTGAGCAGGAAACATTATGTGACAATGTGGGTTTGGTGTTCATCCATCTGCGCACACACTGGACACAAAAACGCCGCAAAAAAAACCTGGGCGAGCGAGCAAACATCTCAGCAGCTGTCAATGTTCGTCCCTCGCCACATCCATTCATCTTCCTGAGACACCTCGTGTCCCACATCACCGCAGCCTCCCCACCTTGGGACCCCGATAGGAAGCTGTGGTATGGTTTTCACTTTTAGGATTAATCTGTGACAGCTTCGCTGAACCTGCGTGTCTAAGAGCAGCGGTTTCCCACTTCATACCCCACAGCACTGTCAGGAGAGCTTAACTAGCAAACTGGCGCCTCTTCAGTCCAATGAGATTTGCTCGCCTGGCACATATGCCAAAAACTATTTCCATCCACTTCCTGGGTTCTTAGCCTACTGAATTTCAGAAGCAGTCCCCCCCCCCTTAAGTTAAAGATGGGCTCATGGACTTACAGATCAGTCTTTTTTCTTCAGTTCGAGGAAAAAGAATTTTATAGTATTGAACTTCATAATTGAAAGAGTCATAATGCACCAATACCAGTAAGCCCGTAAGTAAGTAAGTAATTAAAGCTTTATTTCTCTAACACCCTTCAAAACAGAGGTCACAAAGTGTTTTACAAGGTTTCAGAAAGAAGACAAGAAAAAGAGAAAATCTTGAAACATATACGTGTGTCTGAACCCTGAACAAATTGAATTATGAATAAGCCAGACGATGAAATGAACTTTGAAGAGAGTTCAAGAGAGCGTGAAACTGTTCAGACTGTCGGATTGACGGGCCGTGCAGTCCGCCCCGGGGATTCAACCCGGCTGATGATCAGCGCCGTGGCCTGTGTATTCATACTCTTTGTATAGCTTTGTATATATTCTCCATTTAGGCACAAAAATAGAGACGTCAGGTTTAAAGGTTGCATCCGTCACTGCCTACATACGTGTCCTTACATCGCCACACGAGGGCAGTGAAGAGTCAAAGTAAAGAGGACGTGAAACAGGCTTGTTTTCTCCGATTTCACTAAAATTCTATCGTTTTAAAGCCAGTGAGGGCGAGATAAAGAGAGAGCAAATAAAAATTGGAAATAGAGGACAGAAGCGCTCAGTTCCCCGAGGAAGGATTGGTATCCTGGTGCATGTTGATCGCAAACAAGCCGATCTGAGGCTAATGTAGATCCCTTGGTTTGGGACTTTCCCTGCAGAACCAGATGCTGCGCTGTGAGGGGGGATGTCCAGGAGGTGTCTACGCTCTCCAATTTACATGAAGTCAGAGCGTAGACCCCAGAGCCCAACAACAGTAGATGACTTAAGGCAACCACTGCATGTAAAATGGAACAGATTAATGTTTGAAAAGTCCCTATGAATGAAACCATGTGTTTTTGCTGAGTCATTCTGTTGACATTATTGCCCATCTTTGCCGTCTTTCAGATAAAATGTATTGTATACTCTCTATTATACAGCGTAGTATATTGTAAAATGAGCTCTTAGCATGCTAGCCACTCCTTAGCAGCAGTGAAAAACAGTTAATCTTTTTTATCAGATAGTAGACAATCTATAGTTAGCAGCAGACCTGCTCACACTGCTTCTACAGTCAAAAAAGTCGCTATTTGGCTAGCTTGCTAACAGCGGCTAGCTAACAGAGGAGCTAGTGCTAGCTTGCTAACCAGAGAGGCTAACTCTAGCTTGCTAACCAGCGGCTAGCTAACAGAGGAGCTAGTGCTAGCTTGCTAACCAGAGCGGCTAACTCTAGCTTGCTAACCAGCGGCCAGCTAACAGAGGAGCTAATGCTAGCTTGCTAACCAGCGGACTGCTAACGGAGCAGCTAATGCTAGCCTGCTAACAGAGGAAGCTGAGCTACATCAACAGAGGTTTGTGCTCTTATCATCGGTTTCTATTAGTTCTAGTTTTAACTGTTAAATTAATCCTCTTCGGATAATTATTTCATAAGTTTATCCTGATCTGTCTTTGATACAAATCTACTTTAGATATGTGTCAGCTAACGCTAATTTAATCAAATATAGTTTGAAGATATCAGGCTAGTTTTACTGAATGACATAAAGTTTTAAAGCTCTCTGCTAACCTCTTGAGTAGTTTCTACATCTCTTGTTTTTCCAGTGTCACAGCATGACATGCAGTAGAAGTTTTTCTTAAGACATATAATATCTATGCCTTTCTTGGAGGTGTAAATTACACCTCGAGTCACTGCAGGGTTTCTGTCCGGTCTGAAAAGGTATAAAAGTTCTTAAATATGCTCAGATAGTCTGAAATGTTAACATTCACTCGAAGCTGGATAATTCAAATACTAATTTTGTCCTTCGTAATGAACTTTTTAATTTACAAACACATCATTTTGTACACGTAGTTCTGCAAGTAAAAGGATTGACTTAGCAAGGGCCAATATTTCTTCAAGCATAAAATGGGCCTTAAATTTCATATATAATGGTCAATTTTACTCGGTCAGAACTGCAGAAATTGTCCCTTTTGAAACAATCTTCCAGTGTTTCTGTGTGTAAAAAGATGAGGATCACGTCCGTTCTTATTAATCCCTCTCTGATTTGTCACCGTTATCTCTCGACCCTTTTACACAAAGTGACAACATAAATCGTAGAATCTACTGAATCTAAGACGGAGGTTGATAGTTCCAAGTCGGTAATTAGATAATGTGTCAGGAAAAACATGGACGCCGGCAGAAATGGCCGACGGCTTCATGACACGTCTCTGAACTTGGCAGCAAACTACAGCAGCTGATTTAAGTGATTAGCGCACTTACACTGAGGTGGGAGGAACAGCGAGTACGACATGTTCCTGCAAACAATGCAATCTGGCACAAATCAGACGGATCACATTTAGCAACTGCAACGTTTTTGAAACAGGTTTTATGTTACAAATGCTAAAGTTGAAAAGTATTGAAAAGGAATTGTATGTTTACGTCAGCGATGTGGATCTTGCTTGATTGTCCAACTCCAACTTTTTCTTCCCTGCGGTTACTTTTTTCAGTATGCAATGGAATGCAGCTTAACAATTGATATTTAATTACCTCGGCCAATGGGGTAATGTTTTTCTATCCGTCTGATCGTCCCTTTGAAGGATTGCACACAAAAAAAACGAGGAACAACTCATTTGATTCTGGAATGAATTCAGCGAAGGGGAAAGATCTGTCGGCTTTGTTCGACTTTTTTTTAAAACATTTTAAGAAAGGGACGTTTTTTTAAAATGACCTTAGTTACGCAAACGCAAAACTGCCAAATCAATTTCCCAAAAACTTTGTGAAGGCATACAATGAAAATCTTAGAAGATTTCTTTTTTCACCTAGATGTTGTTGTTTTTATTGATATTTTCTTATTTACACCAAAAAAACTGAATCAATTTTCACAAACGTTTGTGAAGGTGTGTGTGTAAACTTTTTAATTCATTCTGATATTGATAAATAACTGATTCAAGAATTCTTTAAATATTAATTTTTTTAATATCGCACGATTGGGCCTTCTCGAGGGTATTGGGGTTTTTTTGGAAGCGTGTTGTGTTCAAAATTTGGTGCCATATAATTCACTTCAGGGATCAAGAGGGGTTGTTTTTTTTAGCATTTAACATAGCAAGCTAGGCTAATTTTGATTGTTTCCTAATTGCATAAAAATACAGATCGGATTCCTACAAATGTTTCTGAAGAGGTTAAGTGTAAGTCAGGCAATGGGAACAGATGTGAATGTTTGTTTAGCCTTGGCACTCCTCCCAGTTACACGCTAGTTCAACATCGATAAGAAAATACAGGCATTGCTAGCCATGTTAGCATCTTTGCTCGCGTATTTCTAAAACTAGATTAAAACAGTCTTATAGATGGAGGTGATCTTTCTTTTTTTGGAAAGCCATTTTTTTTTTAAATACCTGAATACTTGTGGACTAGTTTGTAGTATCTACATGAAACAGCTGGTATATTTAGCATTATACACCAATCAGCTACAACATTATAACCACCCACATCATTTTGTGCTGGTTCCCCTTTTACATCTGAAACTGCTCTGTGATGCACTGTGCATGTTTTGACCTTTCTTTCAGAAGTAGCATGACCTTGATTAGCTATTTGTGTTCAAGAAGCTATTAAACACATGCAAGTCTTTGCTCACCCAGCACATTAGAGAGCATTGGGCCCCAATGGGCCCTCTGAGCTAGTAACCTCTCCAGACCTGGAACACCCAATAAGGCCTACAGTTCCGTTTTTAAACCTCGAGCACGTAGCTAGTAACCTCTCCAGACCTGGAACACCCAAAGAGACCTATATTTTAGTTAGCCATTGCAATTTTTAACTGTTTTTTTTGTGTTTTTAACTACTACCCAATCTCTCAATGAAGCCTCTGGCTACTGCAGAAGTGCCCCAAAGGTCAGAAACACACCAATGCCTGGTTGAGAATCGTTTTTTACCGTATATAGAGTGTGTGTATGTAAACCCGTATATGTTTTGTGTTGTGTACTCTGTTCTATGCATCTGTGTATATGCATCAACACCTGTGTCAGCAGGTGGGTGTGACCTCACCACTAACATGTTGGCAGGTTAGACGCCGGGCGATGTCCCCGGGGGCCCTTTGCCTTGCTCAGCATGAACAAACTGAACACACTAGTCCTGAGACAATACACTACTATGTTCCGCCCTGCACCTGTGTTATGTTTTCATGCTGACAAAGATGTGCTTTCCTCTTTGTGGGGTAAAGATCTGCTTTGTTTCCATGACTCAGAGACTAAAATAGTAAAGCGGCCACCAACTCTGAGCCGAGGCTCTTTGTAGTAAAATGTCCCAATAGCTTAGAGCACACAAACACAGCAGTGGATGGTTAGCAAACGGATGGTATGCAGATTACTCACTGTGTAAAATTGGCACACAACTGCTGAGCAAACACGAATCGCTTGGCTTTGATTTTTTTGACAGGATTTTTCAAGTGTGTGAGAAAACTCATATTTTCATTATTATCGTTCACATTCTGCAACAAGGCGACAAAGAGTTTACAGAAATTTACATCCAAAATCCAAATGTTTGCAATGCAATGATTTGTGAGAAAGTAAACACGGCAGTATCAAGCTTCTGCTGCGACACAGCAAAAATAATAATGACCATTTACTGTACTCGACAAAGAGTCACCTGTGAGGTGGTGACTGTTATGACTGAATGAAAACTGAAGCATTGAAGAGTGGGAAAGCAGGTCCAGGTCATTCCTCCTCAGTCCATCCATGTCAAGTTCATGTAATCAGACAAAATATACTACTGCCCCCTAGTGGATTGAGAAAATACTAAACAGCTGGAGGCAGAGCTACTAAACGCTCACTCTATATTTATCTGCTAATTGCGATCACAAAATTAAAGGAGAACAGCTTAAAAAGCTCAACTTAATCATGATATATATCATTCATTTCTAAATTTACTGACTACCGCAGTCCCAAAACGATTCAACCCACCATCTCTACAACCTTTGCTGCAAAAGGGATGCAAAGCCAGACCTCAGCTTCTAGCAGCTCTCTTCAGGAGCCTCAGCCCGTTTCCTCACGGGCCTCCAGTCCCGTAATATTCCTGGCTGATGTACTGCAACTCCTTCTTCAGATCCTGCCAGAGATTTTTTCTGAGAATCATGGCAGGCAGCTGTGACGGGCGCTCTAGAATGTTCCAGGACTTCTTCTGAAACCAAACCTTGGAGGACTTTGAGGTCGGTTTGGGATCATTGTCCTTTTGCAATGTCCGATGACGCACAAGCCCCAGCTTCCTCACAGATGCCGAGATGATTTCCTGATATTTGATGGTATCCGTCTTTCACAGGGTCACCACCGCCATGCTTCAATGTAGGTAGGGCGTTCTTTTCAGCAGATGCTTAATTTTTCCTCTTCCATAAAACGCTGCTGATCCATAGACCCCCACAAGTTCCAGTTTAGTTCCATCTCTGAAGAACAGCTTCCCAGAACTTCTGTGTCTTACCCAGATGGTTCTAAACATACTGGGGAGACTTTTCTTATGATTTTGGGTCAACACGGGTGTACATCTTTGAGTTTGAGTATGGAATCCTGATGAACATTTAGGCTTTAATAGAAAAAACGCGAGGAATCTACTGATTAAGTAACATTTTGTGTTGGACGTGGACAGATATTTTCTGTTGATCCATTTAAACTGTTCTTGTTTGCTTCTGTTACTGCAAACAGCTGATAAATAGTATAATTTGCAGTTAAACCTAATATACAGTGATTGTTGGATCATTTTTCTCTTCATGTGAAGACATAATGCGTGATCACCACACAGCGTTTCACCTCGTTGGCTTAATTATCATGCTCATCATAAAACAAGCGTGCTCTTTAAAGAATCGTTCACACTCTAATCTTAAGGACTTCCCTTTAATCTCACGTCGGCAGCTCGCAGATGCTCATGGAGGCTGTCGCCTTAAGAAGATACTTGAAAAACTAACCAGGAGCCCAGTAAATATTTCTGTGAACAACCTTTTTTCTGCATTTACACAAAGTACATTCGCCACAGCCTCCGAAATCACGAGTCCTTCAGGAAACCGCTCGCTCCTCCGGAAAGACGAGGGCGACAAGCGCCTCTGAAAGAGCACTTGAATGATTATTTTATTGGATTTCTGCTCTCTTTAGAGACTTTTTTCTTCTTTCCGTGGTTCTTCGCGTGATTTGCTTTGATCTTCTAGTGCACCTATTTCTTGGAAAGGAATTTCATTTTGTTTCCTGGATCAAAGGAAAAGAGACGAGAGTGGTTTAATGCAAAACATTATCCTTCAGTAGATTGTTTGTCCAGAACTTCACTTAAACGTTTAGAGCCTTACCCAGGCCTTTGAGAAACCTGTTGACCCTCCGGTGCTCGCTCTCATGGATGGAGTCAAGGTACTCCTGCACCCTCACCTCAAACAGTCCTGCAGAATGAGAGTCATGAAGCACTGGATTGTCTCCAAACAGTGGAACCCTTTTTTTTTTTTTTTGCTCATCATGCACTTTTCTACCTTTCAGCAGAGCCTGCCTGTGGAGTTCCCTCTCCTGGATGAACCAGCCAAACATCTGGGTCTCCATGAAGACCTCCAGGAAGCGGCGCATGGTCTTAGATGGCGTCGCTTTACGGAAACCTGAACGCTGGAAGGAGCAGGGGGCCGGTGAGGAGGAAGAAGAGGAGTAGCCATCCTCTCGTTCCCCGATGAAGAAGAGTTGATAGTGGCCCACCAGCTCCACGAAGAACCGAACAAAGGCCTCCGACACAACCGTGCTAAGATGGCCAGAGTCTGAGGAAAAGAGGATGGTCTCAAACACGGCTGCTGAACTTCCCAACGTTACGTTTCAGTCCTTGCTCTGCCTCACCTGTGCTCGGGTCTCCTCCTCTCTCATTAGCCAGCTCTCGTCTCCTCTCCAGAACATTCTCCAGGGCTGATAGGAGCTTGGAAGGCAGGATGGAGTCTTCATCGTCCAACTAAATATCACAAACAGGATAGAGAATCCTTTTGTAAGAATGTTGAACATAATCTAGTATATTATCCATTTAAATAAGACCTAGAAGAGCACAAAAAGGAAAGGAATGTCCTACCTGTCGGAGAAATCGGCTGTTTCCAAGATCTACAACTAGGACCTGTGGATAAAAAAACAAAAAATTATTCTAATATAGAATAATTCCTGCAGTAATGACCTGAACTACTGTAGACGTTTGCTAAAAATGAGCGCCTCTCTGACCTCCTCCAAGGGCAGCTCGGTGAGCTGGGGCAGGGAGCTGGACAGCAGGCCAACGATGAACGGGGTCGGAGTGCAGACGATGTCCAGCATAGCCGAGGGCAGCACGGGAATGTAAGTGTGCTGCCACACAAAAGGGTAGAGCAGAGCCACGACAGCGTGGCAGCACTCGGAGAGGGTGCTGCAAGAGGAGACACAGGAGGAAACGGGTGAAGGGGCTGGTAATCAATGAGGAGTTTATGAAAGACCCTGCAGTCAGACGTCATTCATTTACGATGAGGAAACGCTAAACTGGAGCTTTTGCACAAGATTCTGGATGGCAGTCGAGGAAGATGAGAAGAAAGCGAATGCTTTTCTCATTCTTGCCACATGAGGGTGCTATGATCTTAAGAAACATCTGACGACTGAGAGCCTTATGAATGAGAGCAAATCATTTATGAGACATTTTTATAATTATGTTTCCGGGCTAGAACCCCCTGATAGGAGCAAAACTATTTTTAATACTAAAATATACCCTTATAAATGTATAATACCAGACTTCTTTGTGGATATTGGACTTTTCCTTACCTTTACTTAAATTGTATTTATAATTATTTATTTAAATAGGTATATATATGTGTTTTTTTCTATTCATGATCTATGTAGTAAAACTTTTCTTATTTTGATCGCCTCTGTCACTTTCTAATGTTTTTGGAGCTGCGGTAAAACCAAAATTTCTCCTGTGAGCACTAATAAAAACTTCCGTCTGACATAGAAAACAGCGCCGTGCCGTCAGCATTTGATTTGGTAAACCACAAACTCGTTACCTGATAACAATTACACGCTAGACTTCAAATGTTCACAATTCACGATGAACCAATTTTTTTTGTCACAAAGCAATAAAGGTTTAAAGGTGCTGTAATGTGAATGAACTGAGTAAATAACGAAAACTCGTGTTAGTTCTGTTCTCTTTCTTTTACTTCATCCTGAGTGTTTTCAGATGCATCACTGCTTGTTTTTGTCCCTGCGGTTTTTGTCATTTCCAAATTTCCGTCACAAATAAAAACCTAATTGTGTTTGTGGTTGCATTCATAATAGAGTGTTGAAAATATTACTACTGTTCTTTAATATTTACGATAATAAAGAATATATTCATTATAGTTATATTGAACAATGTACTACTTATGTAATGATTTATTATATTTTTCTAATTAACATGAATAAATAGCTCACGTACCACCTGCAGTACCGCCGAAATACCAGCAGGGGTCCAGCAGGGAGGTTCATTCTTTACTCAAAGACTCTTAAATATAGTTACTAGTATATAAAAAGATAAAGTAAGAACGTATATATGGTTATGTGTGTGCAAACCTGACCCAATCTCATATTATTATATTAATATACGATATCAAGTAAAGGAAGTAGGAACAATATTTCAAATTTTACTACATATGTACACAGCAAATACTGCAATTATTGTTAAATGACCAATATAAAGAGAAGAATCACTGATTATGAGACGTATGATTCTTGTTTGTTTCGTCTTCTTATGCGTTTAACATCTGTGGTATCTCACCGCCGCCGTGTGTCATGTGACTCTGATGGATCCACCAGGGGATTTGTGTTTCCTGTGTGTTGTTGTGCCTTCCATTTCGGTTAAATGTTAAGAAAAGCGTAAATATAATCAATCTTTTTTTCAGATTGACAAGATTTACGGTTGAAAGTACATACATTTGTGTTTTATTATGAGGCTTAAGAGTTACAAAGATGTCAGAAAAATCCGTACAAATACCCTAAATCTCAAATTAAAAAAATATATATTTTGCTTATTTTCTTCCCATGTCTTCCAGAGAATCCAGCACAGCTACATTTTTCTGTAATTTACGTCACTTAACTTGGCTCTCCAGTCTTTTTAAAAACGTCACCATTCTGTCTGACTCCCTCTGGTTTTCTCCTGCAGGACAAACAAATGGGCCCCAACGGACGCGTCTGAAAATATCTCTGTGGAATGTTCCCTGAATAAAACCGGGGCTGCCATTCATTTCTTTAAAAATGTGTGTCTGGGCCACCCACATTTCTCCCTAACTAAACAACCCTGGTGCTGCACCTTTTATCTGTAGACTGCCTGAATACATAAACAGTGGAGGAAGGATGTTCAGTTCAATCTCATGTTATAAAAGTCACTAGAGTGGATCCTCGGGTCCCGGAGCGCTTTACAAGATAAATGGCTCCACCGACGGAACCAACCTGAGTTTGTCGGCGGTGAAGATGACCCTTCTCTCCAGCAGCAGAGACCCGAACACCCGGAGCAGCAGGCGCAGACTCAGACAGGAGAACAAACACTCAAAGTCCACGTGCTCCAGGCGAGAGTCGGAGGGCCGGCAGAGCTCCATGACCTGGGAGGGGAGACAGATGAATACATCCTTCTGAAACATTCCTTATATTCAAGCCCTCGCCAAACATGGTCACAAGATGGGCTGGAGTGATTTCTGCAAGCTAATCTGTTCATTCTAATGGAACAACTCTTTAGAAGAAGATGTAGTGGATCGCAAGTTCTTCATAAAAGCCAGGTTAACTTCTAACTCTCATTGGTTAACATTTGTTCTGTTCTGCAAACAAGTATAGAGCAGGAAAAACAAGTGGGTCACCAGTAATTGTAACCAGGATGTCAATCAGTCAGTACAGCGAATACCTCAGTCAACGCCCAACAGTCACGACAGGAGTGCCATCCAAATGGCGGCCCTGCTCTGCAATCCGCTCCATAGTTCAATTGTTCAATCTTCAACCCGGGGTTGGAAGTCTATCCAGTGTTCTAAGTGCGATTAACGGAAAAGGTCCGACAATTATTTATCGTCTCGCAAAAGAATATTCAAAAGAACCGAAGACAACCTTGACTCCCCAACTGGGTTTAGGTCCATTTAAAATGCCTCACAAAATATCTGAAGGATGAAGACAAGTTAAGCAGCATTCTTCATCATCTTCCTTAAGCAGTTTGTTTTAGTGGTAGGTGCACTCGCTCCTCCACCTCTTTTCCACACTTGACACTCCTGCAACTTCTTCGCCTCTACTTCTTGCATCCTCATCATTCCACCCGCCTCCCTTTCATTCACACACATATATTCTGTCATTCCCTCATTCCTCTTCTCTCCAGTGCACACCTCCACCTGCTCCCTGTTCTCCCTACAGATCACAACGTCATCCACAAACATCACGGTGAATGGAGACTCCTGCCTGACCTCCTCTGTCAGCCTGGTCCAACACCATAGCAAACAAAAAGGGGCTTAGAGTCCATCCTTGCTGCAGTCCCACCTCCAATTTGAACCCATCTGCTACTCCGTCTCCACACCTCACCGCTGTTATACTTATCCCAACATGTAGGATGGAAAATAATCATATTAATACTGAATATAAACAGTCATACTAGTAATGTTCATGATAATTACAAAAATAATATGAATAATTACAATCATGAGTAAAGCCCCTCCCAACGGTTCTATAACTTCTTGGCTACAATCATGACAATAAAATCCACAGACTCCAGGAACTCCAGGTAGTGGTACTAATAAAAGGTCCAAAATCCATTTCCTCATGAATGGCTCATGTCTCCTTTGCTTTTCTGCTACTAGCTCTATGATATTTGGTCAGAATCACTGATTTCTCACCTCGGTGCCTGAACCAGGGAGGAACGTTTTGATGGTGATGGTTCTGCCCGGGGCTGGAAACTGTGCCTCCATGATGGCTCTCAGAAATGGTTGCACGAGGGCCGGGGACAACGCCCTCCGCCTCGCCACCTCATCCAGCACCTAGGGGTAGAGACGCAACATTGAGCAAACATTCACAACGGAAAGCATTTGTGTGCTAACTTTTATGTCTGTCGTGTTAGCAGAGGGGGACTTGTTGTTTACCTTTGAGAAGAGGTTGAAACAGCCGAGGTGACTAACAATACAGTAGACCTCCGGGAGACGTTTACCCTTTCCACTGGGCTGAAAAGAAAGGTGGAACCTTTATTTGATATGTGATTAACAATATCGTACATGGAAAAATCCTTTTTTACAGCTATTTCCTTTGAGCGAAAATTTGTCTCTGATTCCAGCCATAGAAAATCTTCGATTTAACATTGATTTAACACAAAATAGGTTTAAAGCAGATTTTAAATGATAATGTTTATAATGTTACCTAACACTAATTAGGCCGGTGTGAAAAAATGTTTGTTTAATGTTTGTTAATCACTGGTTCCATCTGGACCAGATACACCCAGACCTGATTATTTATATCATCTCTACATTAGACCATTTTCGGGAAGTCGGATTGAAGCTTTCACCAGCAGCACGCTTTGCCAAAGTCAAAAGAAAGTCCAGCCGAGATGAAGAGGAAGCTGAGTTCAAAAGCATCAGTCTGGAGAGGGTTACAAAGCTATTTTTAAGGCTCTGGGACTTCACAGATCCACCGTGAAATAGGTTATGTACAAATGGAGAAGACCTGGAACGGTACTGAACCTTCTCAAAAGTTGTCTATTCAGTGGTACAAAGAAATCATCCAGGGAACCGTAGGTCTCTCTCACTTCAGCGAAGGTCAGAGGTCACGGCTCCAATAGTCGGAAGACACTGGGAAAAAATGGCATCTATAGGAGGGTGGTGAAGTTAAAGCCACTTCTGACCCAGAAGAGCTTTAAAGCTTTTCTGAATTTACCCACAACACACCTGGATGACCCTCTGTGCTTTGTGAATTGTGTTCTACCTCGATGGAAGGAATGTTGAACTGTTTTTAAGACAGGGGTTCTGTAACTGTCAGATATGGAGTTCGCAGAGTGATGTTGAGGATACGCCTCGCTGCTCCAGGGCGAGGACCACCCGCCATAATGGCAGCGAACAAGACTCATGATCTCCTCTAGAAAAATTCTGAAGGTGGATGTCAGGTCAGATGTGTGGATTGGAGCTGGAGTACGACTGGACCATGCAGAAAGACAATGATCGAAAGCAGAAGTGTTGACGTGTTCTGGTCAGAGTCTGGACCTGAAAACCCATTGAGCAGCTCTGGGACCTGAAAAAACCACTTCCTGCTCATGGCTTCGACTATGCGGCCGCACTAAAGCGATTCTGCACAGAAGAGTGGGCCGAGACTCCACCACAGCGATGTCAGAGACTGATCTCCTGGAAGGATGCAGATATTGCTGCTCAGGATGGTGAAACTAGATATTGTAATTCATGGGATGAATACTTTTTCATACTCGGGGTTTAGGTACTGGATAACTTTTTCTAGCCTGACTCATCAAAATTTTCATTTAAAACTTGTATTTTATGTGTATTCAGGTTGTTTTATGTTAAATATATCTGATAAGATCTGACAGAATTTAGTTTGAGATACACATAAAATAGAAGAAATGCTATATTTTTTCAGAAAGCTGCATTAATCTTTACTCCAGAGATATTTACCTCCAGGCTCATAGAAGTACGGAGAGACAACACACATTCAAACATGTCCCAAAGACACACATACTGTAGAAACACACACTTTCCCAGCCTCACACACTTCCTCCCCGACTGTTTTCCCACAAGCATGCCGACTATTTTGGCGCTCTTATTTACTCAGCCGTCATCATGGTATTTAGTCACTTCCTGCTCAGTGGCACACTTATTTATTCAGTTCATTTCCATTTACCAGTAAACGCCGGCAGTATCCAAACCTCCTGCTCCCATCCTCGCCAGTCAAAACAAAGGCAAACGTCTCACTGCGAGGGACGACCCACAACAAATACACAAATAAACACAACCATAAGCATAGTTTTATTGGTATGTAGAAAAAAGACATAAATAAATATCAGTATATGCATTCTATTTCTGTTTGACTAGGTTAAACTTGTACTGTGAAATACTTTTCAGTGTTTAATATGTTAAATATTGTAAAAAACAAAACAATTATATGGTATTTAAATTAAAGATTAAATTATACTTTATTTGTATAGTGATAAGCTAATATTTACTTTTTTTTCTTTTACCTTGGATATCTCTCGACCAGTTCCCAGTCTTTGGCATCAGGGAAGCAGAACTGAGGAATGATTCTCAGCTGATCCTCCGTCTCCCTCATGAACTTGAAGCTCCGCTCCAGCTGCAAAAAAGAACGGAGGTTTGCATTTATGTATTCAAGTGCTTCATTTCCATTACTTTTCCATGCGTATGCGTCCACATTCGACAGGTTTACATTTTCCCGCTCTGGTTCATCAGTAAAAGATTGTGTAGATTTGTAATTTGCAAGTTTCCATTCTGAATGTCAGAAACTTTGGCGTTGTTCTTCCATAACACTTGAGGAAACAGGAGAGATGATTCTTTTAAGTGATTCAAATCAGTATAACAGGGAGAGAATGAGACCAAAAGTCAAAATGAGGGTCCAACATTTCCCATGATGCACCTGCATATCTTCTTCTATTCAAAATATCAAGCCTCAATCCCGAGTAAAGATAATGAATGTTGACATCAACAGGTTTTTCCAGACAGTAGGCCGCTCCCTGCAGGGGATGTGTTCACAGGCTGATTATTAAAATTTGAGACGAGTTAACTGAACGTGATGTTTAAACAAAAGGATGCCTCATCTGCTCCTGACCTTCAGGGGGAACTGCTGCGTGACCTCCGGCAGATACTGGGCACTGGCCTTCGACTTCTGCAGTGACACAACCAGAAAGTACTCAAAGAGCTGCCGCTGGTGGAGCTCCGACTCCCGAGACCTGTTGGTCCGGCTGTATTGGGTTTGGCTGGACTGGCTCAGGATGGACTGGACCGACACGAGACACTGGCGTTGAGCTGAGATGAAGAAAGTGAGATATGAGGTGGTTCAAGACTCAAAAATACATATAGAGTTAAAGATTGTGCTCCCTGGTACCTTTTAATCGCTCTTCAACTTCACTCTCGGAGTCGCTGTTCTCATCCGTCACTGCAACAAAGAGGTTAAGTCTCTTAAGTCCAAACTTCACATTTAACATTGTATGTGTTAGATCTTTGAGTTTATTCTTCAATCTCATCATCATCACCTCTTCCTGAGCTTGTCTCCATGTAATGATGGATCCTCCGCAGATGTTTCTTCCCCATGCGAGCCTCAAAGATGCTGTTGATTCTTAGAACAACCTGCTGGGAAAAAAGCTTAGTGTGAAAAATGGTGCAGAGTGATATTTTTTTCCTCAAGGATCAAATGAAAAAACTCTCCTGTGACTCAGAATGACTTTGGAATGAGAAAATGTTCGGCAGGATGGTGGAGGTTAGCAGTTATGTCTTTCAGACTGAGGGTTCAAATCCACCTGGGGGTGAGGAGCTCCCTCCAGGAGACATGGCTTCCTTCCTCTCACTTTTCAAAAACATTCAATAACTAAAAAAAAAAGCACGCCAAGAGTTCGAAACCTCCGCCATGGCGCAACAGTACCCAAGGTTTAACAAAAATATCATGCCGATTTTTTCCATTAATGTCTGAGTAACTGCCAGCCTCTAAATCTACTGACAACCCAAGCAAACAGTCTTAGTATCTCTTAAATACTCTCCTGTCTTTCCACTTCAGCGTCTCTGTCTGGCCCACTGAGCCCCCAGGAACATCAGAGGAACAAAGGCAGCAATGGCCAAATTTGTGACGTCACATATCGGAACTATTTGATTCTGAATGCTGTGAAAAAATCCTAGTCACCCCTAGGATACGCCAAAATCTACCTCTGGATTTAATTACATGCAAATCTGTCATGTGATTATTGTGTAATAGTGCTCCCACACCGACAAACAAACAGACAAACACACTGGAGTGTACTTCCCCTGGCGGAGGTAACAACAGTGAATTGATGACTGTAAATTCCCTATAGGTGTAAAGGGTTGTCGTGTAGGTGTAAAGGGATTCCCTACAGGTGTGTTCGGCCCTGGGATGAACTCACAACTAGGTACAGTTTGTACCCTATCTCTTGCCCGATGTCAGCTGGGATTGGCTCCAGTACCAGTACAGAATAATTGGTTCATCATTGCTACTTATCTAAATCCCAGCTCTTATCCGAAGCTAAAAGAACGTTAAGTTAAAGTGGAAAATAAAAAGAATCATCTCTCCGTTCCTTTATCTGGATTTAATATTTTGACTCATGCCCCTGTCTTACGCTGAGTTGCTGGTAATCCGTCAAATAGTTTCTGAGTAAATGAACTCAAGAAATGTAAAAAATTCCCAAACCTCGCTGCTGGAGAGAAATCGGTTCTCACCGTCGGAATCCGTCGACAGGTGCGGCTGAAAGGATCCCCAGGCATCCATGAAGAGAGTTCAGGCCCAGCAGGAGTGGATGGAGGACTGAGCTGTGGTGGAGATGAAACCCCCCCGCTGCTGGTGCTGAGTCTCGACTGGGTGGTTCTCCGCAGGTCCAGCAACTTGAAGCTCCTGGAGGAATTCTGCCTGAAGAAGCCGGGCCTGTACGTCTGTGGACAGATGGATGATTCTCAGAACCATTCAAAAAAGAGATGTCGTCACAGTAGAGCATCATTATACTGGGACCTTGTGGCTATCAGCGCCAGGAGAGGAGGGCAAAGACTGCTGGGAGCACTGACTCTCCAGCTCTATGTCCTCATAGGGGTTCTCTTTGGACGAGTCTGCAGGGAGACCAAAGACGGCAGCATTCAACACATGTTCACAGGCAAAATTAGAAATCCTCAGTGCGACACACTCAAGTCAAAATGTTACTGTTAAAGACCACTGCAGCCTCAAAATGATCCAACCCCGAGAGTATCATCTGGTTTAAGGGCTCATATTTGCAAATGCTAATAAATACTTAAAAGGTTTTGCTCTGTTAAGTAATGAATTGGCATCAGGGCGCCAATCCCAAAGTCAAAGACATAAAACACGCTGAACACAAAAGATTCTTCCATTAAGAATCCGGGAATCTAAGAAGAAAACGTCTTTTTGTGAAAAAGCTGCAAATTGAGATCATTATTGGACATTCCAGAAGGACAATGATCCCAAGCGGACCTCAAAGTCCACCAATGTTTGGTTTCAGAACCTAACTTGGATCCCATACAAAATCTTTGGGCGGTTTTTGCAGAGGGTGCTTAGAGCCTGTAAACCTCTGGAATATTACAGAATCTGTGCGAGAAAAGGCGACAAGAAGAGCCACTCAGGAATGCCGCCGGAAGACGGTCGGCTCTGCAAAAACTGGTCTGTAGAAAGAACTAAATGGACTTTTCATTATGGGTTGACTGATGCTGAGTCTGCTGTAGTCCTAAAAAGTAACATTTTCAGGTACATTGCAGACTGACCGGGGATGTCTTCGTAGTGATGTTCCTGGGACAATGTGCGAGCCAGGAGAAAGCTTGTATTTCTTTCCAGGTCCTCATACTCAAAAGACTTCCTGTCATGGAGAACACAAAGAGACACTTGCTCAATCTGGTCTCACGTTCCTTACAGACTGTTTTTTAGTCCTGAAGACAGTGTCAGTAACATATATTGGTTAATCTCTGGAAAGTGTATGTGGATTTTTATCGCCTCTACCTGTTGATGTTTTCTCTGACGTTCTCACCCTTGGGTTTCCATGAGACTCCAGATGGAGGTTTTGAGGAGGTTTTCATAGAGATGGGGGGCAATGGTGGAAGGTTCCTTTGCCTCTGACTTTTACCAATGGAAGGAAAGTCTGGATGTTGGAAGGTGCGTTGGGGTTTGGGGACCGGGTTGATGGGAGGCGCTCCTGGCTCTGTGTACACATTTTCCGGGTTCCGCTTTCCGTCTCTTGACGTTGGTGATCTCCCTCCACTAGTCTGAGCCGGAACATCTTTGTTCTTCACCTCTATCTGTTTGTGGTTGCTAGGTGGGCTGAAGTAGTTTCCCAGCTCTGTAGGCGTCTTCCCATGGCTCTCCCCCATAGCCTCCAGGTTTTTAAAAAGAGTGAATACTGCTCTCTTCTCCTGGCTGCTCTGACTGCTGCTTCTCCTGTCACTGCTCTTCCTCAGCGTCTCCGTCTGCTGATGTGATGCCATCGTCGGCGAACAAGGTCTTGAATCCCTGAGCTTTTCTAGGTTTTCTTTCTCTTGATCTGCTTCATCCTTGTGAACAATCCTGCTGCAGTCCACACCTTTATGGCTCTCACTGGTCTTGATTGTCCTTTTCCGCTGTTTACCAGCGTCAACAGGTGAACAAGGTCTTGAATCCCTGAACTGTTCTACGTTCTCTTTCTCGTGATCCTGCTGATCCTTGTGGCCAAACTGAAAACCCTCCACACCTTTTTGGCTCTCATTGGTCTTGAGTGTCCCTTTTTGTTGCTTCCTAGCATCAACAGGTGAACAAGGTCTTGAATCCCTGAACTGTTCTACGTTCTCTTTCTCGTGATCCTGTTGATCCTTGTGGACAAATGGACCACTCTCTCCTCCTTTCTGGCTCTCACTGGTCTTGCTGCTCTTGATTGTCCCTTTCCGTTGCTTCCCGGCGTCAACAGGTGAACAAGGTCTTGAATCCACATTCTCTTTACCAAGACTCTCTTTTTCCTGTCCTACGCTCCGTAGACTCTGGGCACTCTGCTCACCAGAGCCTTTGGTAACGCTCTTCGTCAGGGACTCTGTCCTTCTTACGTTTACACTATGACCCAAAGAACTTGGGGGTTCCTTCCCCTCCCACAGAGAAATCTTGTCCTTGATGTTGCCTCCATTGGATATGGGGTGCTTGTTTCCAACCAAGAGAGAGTTCTCATTGCTGTGAGGGTCATAGGTCTGCCTCTTTTGAGCCATCACAGGTAACTGTTCCCTCTGGTTGCTCAGGTTGTCTAATGGGGCGAAGGGTACTGTCGATGCCCCCTGTCTTCTTGGCCCGGGTCCCCTGTTTTCCACCGATGTAGTAAGTAAACCACTTGTTTCAACAAGACAGTCCGTCTTCAGCCTAACAACGGAAGTGAAAAGGATGTATACTGTGTTCAAAGATCTCATGAACACCAATATAATGACAGATTAAATTAGAAATTAGAACTTTAACAGTGGTGACTGTTCTACTCCAACGATACCTCACCAAGGATACCTTTTGGGGGGATTTGATCCCAACAATGGATATTTAGGGTAATTTGTTGAGAAAATAAAGGAATGAAGAATGAAAATGATAAATAAATAATTAAAGCACCGCAAATTACTTTGATGCAGAACATAAGTGACTTTATCGCCATAATCCGTTGGCTAACTGCTATTATACCAGTACAAATCCACCCAACCTCTGTCAGTTAGCAACGGAACATGTTGCTACGAGAGAGAGGGGCAACCTCACTGATATAAAAATCTATTTGAATCACTGCATTACTCCTCAAATGATGCGACTAAACCCAAATGATCTGGCATTTACATTTGTACTGGTAAAGTGAGTTTTCTATACAAACGCGCAGTCGTCCGTGTGCCTAAAATGACTGTGAAATTAGAACTTCTGTAATTAAAACTTCATTCTTGTAATGTAATGTAATGACTTCCTTCTCATAAGGTTGTGATTTTTTCTAAATTACGACTTTTTTCTCCCGATGTTACGACTTTCTCACATGATAAATTGACTTTATTCTCATTATATTGTGACTTTTTCTCTAATCTGACTTTCTTATTGTAATATAATGACATACCGTGTTCTTTAAATGACTTCAACTTAATTCTCAACATATTTTTAGATCTCAAAGCGGCCCCAGTATTCTGTCGTATTGATGGTTAAACAGTTATAAAAGCTCAAATTCTTGAATGAATGGTTGAAATATCTAGGTTTGGCCACTGCGGTTGACAGAGGTACATCTTAAGACAAAATATCCTAACTACATGTACTTAAATACAAGCCTAATTATAGGCATTAAATAGCCTCTATAACATAGACTAAAATGTACAAACTTAGTCTTGAGTATATCTGAATGGATAAGATGCTCTTCAGATAAAACAAGAGTTTGGGAACCACAGTTTTGCTGTCTGGTACCAAGTTTCCTGTTCTCTTAAGTTCAGTCGCTGTGACTGTCACTGTGTCTTTTTCTGGCAACAGTGGGAAAAATTCTGCCTGAGAGGACAACCCTATGACCGAGCATCTCCTTCTCATCGGCCTCACAATGTAAACACATATTTGGAACAGGGCCCGTTTCATCAAACCGTTATGTTCTAATAAATAAACTGGAGGAAATGGGAAGCCCTAAGTTGAATGACCTGTACTGACTTTTACTTAAATGGATGCGATGAGATAACGGGGACCCGGACTGCGTCACATATTTCTCAGGCTCGGGAGGAATTTATCGGGAAAACTTCTAAAGGAAAGAAACCTTTTTCTGATACAAACCTGTCGATAGTTGAATAGTTGCAGTCCGGCCTTGTTGTCATTCTCTTAGTCGCCGCCATGATCGCTGCACACCTGAGACAGAGAGAGGAAAGCGTCAGCCAAAACCTGAGAATTCCTCAGCTCTGAGTTTAATATTAACATTTTAAAACAAGTTAGTGTCAGGCTTTTTACATTAAACTCAATATTTGCATTGAAAATGAGATGAGATGTCAAAGTCAGTCGGTATTTTGTGCAATGTGACCATAGCGATGTCCAGTTTTCATGAGCAGGCTGGGGAGACTCATTAAAAATAGGACAGTTGGGGACTGAGTGCAACTCCCTTTTGCGATACATCACACAAACCAACGTCAGGGAACGTTTGCATGACGGAATCAGTCTTCTTTGACTTTTTTCCCCCCAGATAAAGTCGTGATGTATACTGCTGTGTTTTCTCCAACAACCTTTAGTCTTCAAAAGTGAACCATTCTCCTCTTCTCGACTCTCATTCTTTCATGTCTCTGAGGCCAATGTTTCAAAGTTCACTAGCCTCGAAGATAGCACTTTTTTCCCAGCTCTGAGCTGGTTGTCATCATTTGTTTAGTTGATGTGTGGTCAAAATGAGCGGAGGGGCTGCATACGGCCCTTAAAGTCACAAGCTATGGCTGATTAGCTGGGAAACGTCCGGATATGCAGTCGTTAAGAGATAAAGGAGCAAGAAATATAGAGCTGCAAAATAAAAAGTTTATAAAGTTGATGCGCTTTTTTTTTTTTTATTAAGTAAAGGTATGATTTTAGGAAATGTATATGCTTAAAAAAATTTTTTCCCTTTTAACAAAATGACTACACACCCTCTGAATTTATAATCACAGTTATTAAGTCTCAGCACAAGAAATCTGATGCAGTTTTCTCCAATTATGAGTGTTGCTGCATTTGAGGCTCAGGAAAATATAAGACAAGAGAACTTGATGAAATCCCACTGTACACATCACAATTTGCATATCAATTATATAAGATAAATCAATCCCTTACCTCCTTCTGTTGTACAGTTTCCATCTGCCAATTAGTTAAATAGGAGCCTAATAATGTCGCTATAAGAATATCCATTGAAACAAACTCCAAACCACTGTGGCGTGGCGTTCTGTCTGTAATAGATTTTGATTTCAGCCTTAGAGGTTGTCCAACGTTGAATTAATTGAAAAAAGATGCGTAAGGATCTCACTTCAAACTTCCATACCCTCTTCTCCCTGTCGCTCCAACTTTCATTCACTCTTCCTCTGCCCACACACCCCGGACACGACTTCCGGCTCTCTCTCTCTATGTTCATGTGTCTCTCTCTCTTTAGTCTCTGAGTGATATTATTGTTAGGAATGGATGCATGACCCCTTGATACTTACTGAAACTACTCACACAACTTCATCTTGTGCTCTGGCTGCAAAGACATTGCTAACACATGGGGCAGACGTGATTGTATTACATTATTTCCCTCCAAATGTCAAGTTTGTTGGAATTCACATCACAACTGTCTCTGAGCTGCAGTTGCTCATGCAGCTGTAGCTTGTCAGCCCACTCTCCCTCACCCTATGGGTAGGCCTATGTTCACCTTCACAATGACAAAGACAGAACCAATAAGATTGCCCCTGTTTATAAAAGTGTTAAATTCAAAGTGTTTTTAACTGCCCTGATACAAATAACAAGGTAAAAATCGAAAATTTCAGAGATGCTGCTTAATAAATCACTGATGAAACCAGACAAATTAATACAATTTAAATAAAATGTGTACCTTTGGTTGTGATGAATATTTTTTCTGTATCATTCTCTTGTTTTCTTTAAAGTTATTTTTAAGGCTGCAGTGTTTTGCTTTGTTTTGTGGGTTTTTTTCAATTTTCAAGAAAGACAGACATTGGGAAATTCCTGTGTTACAGTAGGAGTGAGTCACAGACAATGAACAATCAAGAAATTTTGCAGTTAACTATATGTGGTAAAATGTATCTAATTAAGTTAATTTCTCAATATAATAAACTAATAATGACTAAATAAATGAATGAGTTCACAAAATGTAGCATCTCTGATTGCATAAAAGCTCATATTGATAATGTAGACATGCTCTTACATTTTTACTATTGTTCTCCACTTGGACCATTTTTAAAGTATTAACGCATGTTTGAATTTCCTTTTTAGCACACAGATAATTTCACACTCAGTCCAGATGTAATGAATCACATGCAACAGAACTTAAAATGGATGCATACATTTTAAACACATATGGGCCAACAGATAAAGGTTTTTAAGACGCGCTTACCTAATTAATGCGTTGAACAGTCCTCGAGGCAGTTTCTGACAGAGAGTTTTTGGCGGTGCATAAATTGCCCTGCGCAGAAATGTGCCTGCAGCCAATGAAAAGTTGTGGCAAAGTGACAGGTGAAAGCTGAACAACTGCCCACTGTAGTGCCGTCCGCCGCCTGCAGTTCCACTCCTGTCCTGCTGGTGGCGGTAATTCGTCGCTGTCCGCCTTCTGTAACGCAGGACTACAGAGAACGTTGGCAGATTGAGAGCGAAAGAACCAGTGAGAGAACCTGAGAAGAAAGGTGGGAGGACGCAGTGGTTTGTTTGTTTGTGTCTTAACAATTTGACACTCTTTCTGACGACTCATCATTCGGTGACATTTTCAATATGTTTAAGGTGTGATGAACCCGGAGTTCTTGTGTAACGGTAAGTGAAGGCTCTGTCATTCAGTAACAACATATTTTCACCCGGTGAAGCTAGGATGAATGTGTTCCGAAGGTGTCTCTATGGTGGACAAATTCTCTCTTTGAAACCACTACATGTTGAATAAATTTCATTAAAGTGACTGAGGATATGTAGGAGTACAGTTTGTATAAAATAAAAGACGAAAAGTTCGTCTACGTACTGGTGACACATTTTTTTAAACGCTGAAGATCAAACAGTTGGAGGAGAGGCGCGAGCCAGGTGTTGTTAGGTAAAGAACGCACGAGCTTGTAGCTCGTCTAAATTGTTCTGCAATTTACAGAATCCTGATCAGAACAACATATCCTGCTTTTACGTGATGCTGGCATTGTAAAATGCAAACACACCCCTCATATGATGTGTCTGCAGCACTCTTCACTGAGTTTATCTATCAAGCACTTTTGCATTTAACAGCCGGAAACAAGTTTGAGGAAAATAACTTAGCATGTGCACATGCACTTTAATAAAATAGAGAATTGTTGCTTTCATTTTTGCAGTTATATGTGTAATTACACATGCCTGAATATTTTTCAGAGTCACTTCGTCCTTCCTTACGATAAGGGCATAGTTCCTGTCAACCTGCCATATGCACTCATTGCTTTCCTGCTTGTATACAAGTCATGTGCTGAATCACAAGATGATCCTGAAATTATGTTCAGGACATGAATCGGAGTCCTTTGAGTTGCATGTCAGTGTTCCTCAAATGACCAATGTTAAGTGATTCATTCTGATTTCCAAAGAATCTGGGATGTTGTTTTGCAAGAATTGTGTTTGTGACTATTGTACTTTTTTCATTTAAATAATGTAATCGCCAGAATAACCCATTCCAGATACAGATAGAAGCAAAAAAAAAAAAAGCGTTTTTCCCAAACTTAACACAAAGCTGTACTGTACTTGATCATTACGGTCTCTAAAATATATTCAACCCCTAAATTTAAAGCATCTAGTTCGTTGTTGAGACCCTTTTACTGCTGTGACCAAAAAATGCTGTTTAGCCAGACAGTGCAGGATTCCTCAGAGTTAAACTACTCCGTGGTGAGTACAAAAACCTGTGTTTATTTGCTACTTCCACCTTCTTCAAGTTAGGGATTGTCAAGGCTACTCAAACAAAATTCTAGTTCCTTTTCTGAAAAACCAAGGCTTTCTGGTCTTCGAGGTCTTCTTGGAATCACGGTTGTTTTGAAATGTGTAATAACAGCCAAACTCCAGCTTCCTCTCAGATGACAATAGGTTTCTTCTAGGTTTTGCTTATACTTGATAAAATGCATCTTACCTTCTACACACTGTATATTTCCAGCTGCAAAGGAAGCAAAACAAGCCCAGAGTATGACCAATCAACTGTCATGCATCACTGTAGGTAGGGTGAGATGGTATTAAGCTTATCTTCCTCTAGACTTATGGCTGACTAATAATCCCCGAAATCTCCCGCTGTATTTCATCACTCCATAGAGAAGCATCCCAAATCTTCTGTGTCTCACCTAGATTATTTTAAGCCTGCTGGAGTCGACTTCTCTTGTGCTTTTGGATTATCCCCAAAGTTCATCTTGGAGTTTTGAACAATGATGAGGGATTGGATGAGATGATGATGATGAGAGACTGCAGTTGGCAGTTAAAGAACCATTTTGCTTCAAATCTGGAAAACTACATTGAACTGCATGACTTGTATGTTTCAAAAAGCTGCTGAATTCTGTATAGACTGAAAACTAGTTTGTGTACAAAAACAAACTACAATTAATAGTTATGTTAAATTGAATCACCTACTCTCTGCCCTAGTTTTCATACCACTGGGAAATCCGGTTTTGTCTTTCACCTTTTGTAATATGTGTCAGCATACAGGTTTGTTTTTTTTATGATGAGGATAATGCATTGGTATCTGGAATCAAACAGCTCGGTTTGAACAACATGAGTTAATGCAGAATGACATCTGAACAAGCCGGTTGGGGAAGTACAATGGTTTGGGATCAGTCCAACTACACCATGCCTTGATAACCTTATGTGACCGAGCAGAATGCAGCATTGAGACATCATACGTTTGACTGCTTACTACAGTATTTCATGTTGCAGCACTGGAGGCATCCAGGACTGGTAAAAATGGATAAAAAGATTTTTGTCCCCTGCCTAATAATCAATAATGAACATTCCTAGTGAAGCATTTAATATTGCTTTCTTCTTTTCAGACTTCATTGATGTTCCTTTAGTGATGTGCTTGTCCTGCCTGGCTTAGAGCCTCACAACTGAACCAACCTCCCTGTCCTGTTACTGCTCCACCTGAAGACCTCTCCTACACCTCCTCCCTCGTTCCTCCTCCAACTTCCAGACGCCCCTGTGATGCCTCCCTCGTGCTGTGGCTGTCTGTCACAGTATACCCATCATCACCTCGCTGTCTTCCTCCTCACCTTCTTTTGGTAAACCAGACCCAAACCGGCTAATAACGATCAATCACAACATAATGACCACGACCAGGCAGAATAACATCCATTATCCATTATACTGTCAGTGGGTGGTGTAAGGGAATTAAGGACAAAGTCAGTGGCTAGCTCTGGGTTGAGGCTAAGCGTTGGTTAACTCGAGTAAAAATTATTAGCTATGTCATCCAAGACAGGAAAAAAACACTCCCAACAGTTATCTTGAGCAACAACTCATCCAAATAGTAGCAGTAGACATCCTTCTGTCAAGGATTTCAGCTTCCAGGGTATCAAAAACACGCTCCTGCTTTTTGATAGACTTCTGTTTGAACTGGACCTTCCTCTGGTTAAAGCTGTGAGGTGGCTATATTTTAGTTCATATTACACAAAAACAAGCAAGTGCCGTCTTTGGTGATTTTAGAAAAGCGTTGTGTAGAAGAGAAGCCTCCTGCAGGTCGTAGCACGCTTGAGTTCATCTGATCAGGAACAAATCTGTCATTGCGTTTCCTGTTTCTGAGATAAGGATGTTACATTTTATCGTTTCCTGTAATATTTTCAGCATTATTGAAACGTTGTCATGTTGGAATTTAATCCTCTCCATGCCCTGGTGACCTTATGTAAAACCACGACAACTGAAAAAAAATTTCAAGTGGTTTTAATAGCCCAAGAGGTATAATGGTGTCATTATCTCCCAGCACAGACTTAGTGTGGGGAGGCAGTATAAGGTTTCGTTCATGTGGCTCTCCCCTATTTGCTGACCTGAAAACGTGACTTCTGTCCCTTCAGCTATGTGTTGCTGCATTCATCCAGGAAGACGTTCAGCAACGTGAAAGTGAGCATCATTGCCCAGTGGACACCGTCTGCCCAAAACATCACGGTCTCTCCTACAGAGGTACGGAGCTCCGGCTGCTATCAGCAGGAGGTTTCTGCCACACATAGATGCTGACTTGTTTCAATAACACAACATTGAAGGGCAGGAGTTTACTTTTCTTGAATCGCCCTCTTAGCAAAAAATATAAGTTGACGGGTGGATGTCTAGCTGTAAAAGACATTATAAACACTTTTGCATTTGATGAATTGTTCTCTCTGTCTGCTCTAGACCTGGGAAGACAACCATCTTTTTGAAAATGCAGAACAGGCCACGATGTTCCTGGGAGTTCTGGACTCCGTCTTCCTCTTCTCATATGCAGTGGTGAGAGTTGGATCCTTTTTTCTGCGTTTCTGAGAGAAATGACTAAGAGATCTGTCACAAGCTGCTTGTGGTCTTTTAGGAAATAAGCACTTCTATGAGTAGAAAAATCAAGGTTTGTCTCAAGCTATTTTTTATACAGATTGCACAATAGCGGCCAAACAAAGCGCTTTCTGTTCGCCACGTACAGCCGCTCCACTGAGTGTGTTTAAATAGCAAGCCATTTTTCCGCAAATAAAGGGGAGTGGTGTAAACACAGCAGGAAAAACATTCAGTGTGATGTCAGACACATGCATTGCTTTGTGAGCATTAGGGGAAAAGCATTTATTTACCTTTTCCTGTTACTTGGTAGTGGTTCTTGTTGTTATAGCTGCTGTGTAACACATTTGACATTTTACACGTGTTGAGCAGAGTTTGCGCACAATGGATCAACATTACAAAAACAATCATTTACCATCCCTATTATGTGCCGGTTGATCTCATCCTCTGCTGAGTGAGTTAAATGGACTGTATTTATATACTGTCATCAATCACACACCACGGGAGCAACTTAGGGTTAAGCATCTTGCTCAGAGATACTTGGACATGTAGACCGGAGGGGCCGGGGATCGAACCAACGACCTTCAGATAAGTGATAACTGTGTTATTGGGCATACATTTTGCAGGTAATCATACACACCCTCAACCTGTCTTTCCACTTTGTGTTTACAAAGAAGGAGTCCTGCATTATGTTTATGCAGAAGAATGTGATATAAAAAGAAGCCGCATGTGTCATGCCTTGAACACACTGTGTAAAAGTTTTGAGTCATGCGATGGAAACATGTTTACAAAGAAAAGGTCAATGAGGGTGTGTGTGGATTCTATCAACACAGGGTCTGTATGTCAGCGGCGTTATCGGGGACAGATGGAACCTCCGCTACGTCCTCTGTGCTGGACTGTGTGGCTCGGCAGCAGTGGTGAGTAAACGCTACATTCAGGTCGGGAAAAAGAAATAGTAAAATGAGATGCAAAAATGTCTTTATTGTCTTAACCCTTGACCTTTCATTCAAATTATTCACAGGAATCTAACCTTTAACTCAATAACTCAACATTTTTTGGGAGAGTAAAACGTTTTTTTTCTCTGTTTCCTGACAGAGGCTTTTCGGTTTTCATCCATTATCTGATAGTATTAGTCTACCACCAGACTTCACAGTGTGTGTGAAGGGCTTTGCTGTATGGCTTTCTTTCTTGTTACGCCACACCATCATTGATGTTTGTTGCAGAAAAAGCTCTATTTTGTTCTCATCTGACCTATGTCCTTGTTACACTGGAAGTCCCAGTTGTGTTTGGCAAACTTCAGGCTCTTTACTCTGGGTGGATGATAGCCAAGGCTTTTTTCTTGCTGCCTGTCCAAACAGCTTATGTCGGTGTAACCATCTGATGGTGGTTTAGGGAGACTTTAGACCCAAAAATGTAAAAATGATTTTCTTACTTGAATAAAAGTTTAGGTTTTTTTTAGTATAATTTGAATTAAAGGCCATGGGTACAGACAGTAAAGATATTTTCTGCGTCTTACTTTACTGATTTATTTTTTTAAAGACAATGGCAATATTTCTGAAGGGCACTGCATACGGCTGTGGGTAAGTTGTTTTATGAATATCATGTTCATGTGTATTCTGCATTGACTTTTCATAATGATCATTGATTATGAAATCATCCAACATGTGGTGTCAAATCTAGCAGCGATGCATTTTCAGCACTAGTGAACGTCAGCTGCAGGTGACTAGCTTAGCATGCAGATTGACCCAGTCGTGCCTTTTTTCATCTGTTTTGCTCCTGACAGCAGAAAAAATAAAAATCTGTTGTAGTATTATCTACTAGGACTTAGTCATCGATAGCATTGATGCAACTGTAGCCGTCTGTGTTTGCAGGGGTTTGTGTTTGGAACCCTCACAGAATGGCTCCATATCTACAACATCTATCTGTACAGCAGCCTGTGGGTGCTGAACGGCCTACTGCAGTCAGCCGTATGGCCATGCGTCGTGGCCGTCATGGGAAACTGGTTCGGCAAGTCTGGGTGCGTGTGATTCCTCCGGATATCAAATGCTGAGAGTTTATGATTTTAGAGGGGAGCTCCCTGATTCACCAGCCGAACACTGAAACAATGTTTTGCTTTCGATGCTGCAGCTGAAATCAATTGGAAAATCCTTTTATTTTAAGAGACACTTGTAGGAATTTAATTTTAAAAATATTTGTATTTTTTTAACTCTCCATCCCTGTCACATAAAAAATGACCGATTTTGTCTGTGTTATATTACGTATAAATGTTCCATGTATTTAAACCATAGTAAGTACTTCTGTCTTTTGATATTTTGAATTCTATACTAATTTTGTTGCGACGGTTTCCATGGAAACAATGTCTTTAAGTTGATTCTGTTGTTTTGTTTTTTTTTCCATTTACCCCACATTTCATCTCTTGTGTTGAATGAGGCACAAAAATAATGGCGTAGTAATTAGGTCATAATTTTTTAATGGACAGAATCGCATTGGAACAGTGAAACAATGTTTTGGCAGTGTGGCATTTAAAACTTGTTAATCTCTTAAGTCGTTTTGTTTTTAATTTCAATGTATTCATTGATTTACACATACAAACATCAACTTGAGTTTAAAAACTTAAATGCTTTTCACAACACCAATTTCATATTTGGTCACTACTTGTGATGAATTATTTAGAAAGCATGCAATTAGATACATTTTTTAAATCCTCTCACAGCGCTAGAATAAACCTACTCAACATTCAACTTTGGAAAGTTGATTTTTAAGCTGTGTCTCTGTCTTTTAAGATGTTTTACCATTAAATATAGTGATTCTACTAAAATTAAATTTTTATTAATGACTTTATGATGGAATGATGATTTTAAGTTGACTTTGAAGTTGGTCATCTTCTACTTAGCGTCATTTCAAAACAATAACCACTTCTGTAGCCTCACCACGGGAATGGAGGGTATTTTCACATACTGATGCAATTTTTGTCCTCAACTTCAGCTAACTGAGGTTACAATTGAACCTGGTGTTGTTTTCTAGTCGCGGCTTTGTGTTCGGCATGTGGAGTGCTTGCGGATCTGTAGGAAACATCCTGGGGGCCTTCCTGGCTTCTAGTGTGCTCCAGTATGGATATGAGGTAACAGACTCGCTGATTTAACTTCTACCTTTTATTCTCAGCCGCTAAATTCTAACACGGTGTACTGTGTGTTGTCGTCTGCAGTATGCCTTCCTGATGACCTCAGTATTGCAGTTAGCTGGCGGGGTGGTGGTCTTCTTTGGCTTACTTGTCTCCCCAAAAGAAATCGGTAAGTAAGACAAACTAATTTGTGTGCTTCATCTGTCTTTAGGCGCATCCCAGCATTTCATAAAAGTCTGTTTGATGAAATCTTATTTCCTGATTGTGTGGCTGTAATCTTGCATGGATCAGATTTCTGCTTTTTCAACAAGACCACCCAGACTGTGTGTACTTTAAATTAACCTTATTCCCACGGAAGTCATTTCCATCTTAGACAAACTTAAAGTTGGAAAGTTATAGTGCCTAAATTCCGGAGCGTCTTGTTTCAGGTTTGAGCTTGGAGGAGACCGCCCTCGGCACAGTCGAGCCGGTCTCAGAGAGCCACCAGCCTCTGATGACTGATGATGAGGATGAGGAAGAGGTGGAGGTGTATAACAGGCAGCTGGATAAACCAGTGACCGAGGCTCCGAGAGCCATCGGTTTCTGTCAGGCATTCTGTCTCCCTGGAGTGATACCCGTGAGTCCACAGCTTCAGCCGTCACCTCACATTGAGTGCTTTGATCCAACCTCCCTAATTTGAGGTTAATGATAAAAGCCAAATGTTCAGACCATGTTAACTCTGTTTGAACTGCAGTATTCCCTGGCCTATGCCTGTCTGAAGCTGGTCAACTACTCCTTCTTCTTCTGGCTTCCCTTCTACCTGAGCAACAACTACGGCTGGAAGGAAGCCGATGCTGACCGCCTGTCAGTGTGGTATGATGTCGGAGGAATCCTCGGTGAGTGGCTGGCAAATGTGTTTATTTTATTTCATTCCATGTCGAATCACTGAATTAAGTGAAAATTGTGTAGAGGAGAAGTAAAAAAATGTACATGGTTCTGGAGCAGGACAAGTAAGACAGAGTAACCCCAGTATTTCTGCCAGCAAACAATAAGTCCACTTGTTTCAGGTTCAGCTCTCTAGGATCACAAGCTGCCAACTTCACTGGTCCCAATCTCATCTGAGACGGACTGACAAAGTGGAAAACTATCCCTTTTCCCACATTTCAAAAGGTTTATAGAAATCCTCTTGTCCTAAAGATAAAAGAAGAAATCCAGATTCGTCCCAGCTCAAAGTTCAAACACCAGAATCTGTGACGGTGTTGAGGAGTTTTAGTGCCCATGGAATGAGTAACATGTAGGATCTAACTAGCAACAATGAGACATTGCCCAATTATATAATCAATTTCCTTTCATCCCAAATGTTTAATGAGTTATTGGGGGGAAAAGGTGAGGAAACACGATGGTAAACATTTCCCTGTCTGAAAGAAGAGGAAGAAGAAGAAGAATGATATTGACCTGGTCTTTTTCATAATTCCATACATCAACATTTTAGTGTGAGATAAAACATCTGCGGTTTGTTTGAAGAGTATGGATGTCTCCTTCCCTTACTGTGTAATTTTGTTTCTTTGTGTCAGGAGGCACCGTTCAGGGCCTGATATCTGACCTGATGGGGAAGAGAGCCCCTGTGGTGGGCGTGTCTGTGGTGCTGGCGATGGGAGCCCTGGTGGGATACAGCCGTGAGTATAGAGTGAATAATAAAGGAACAGCAATCGTTTTAGTAAAAACGTCTGCCTTCACGGGTGATAAGATTTAATGCTTTTCTGTTCCCCCTGTGACGGGAAACTTTGGCCGTTGAGCTGTTGTAATAAAAAACAACCAATTCAGGTTCTTGGAAACCGGGATGACTGAGTCTTTGTGTGACGTGTTAGTACAACTAAACACAACGGGAGAGTCACTTAATTTGCATGAAAAATTACCAAAAACAACAAACTGTTCAAGTTCAGTTATTCAAATTAGCTGAGGTGATGTTTAGCAATAAAAGGTGTCATGTGAAGCCGCCTGTGCAGCTATGAGCGGCTAAGTGTGTCGACAATTATTATTTATTATATATATATATATAATAATTATTACTGGTAAAGTCAAAGTTTGAACCTGAACCCCATTGAGGTGATGTGATTGGACCTGAACAGTGTAACTCATGCTCTAATATGACTGCTATGAAGCAGTTCTGCAAAGAAGAGCGGGACCAAATTCCCCCACAGCGAAGTCAGAGACTGATCTATTATTGGAAGTTTGTTTTTGTTGTTTTTAGTTGTTGCTGTTTAAGGTTGCCATAGCATTAGATGGTGGTGGCGCTGTCATTGCGTGGGTTAACTCAATAATCAGGAAGATAATATCAGAAAAAAGTCTTTATTGTTTCACTATTGTGTCACCTCTGCAAAGGAGATTTTGTTTTCACCTCAGTTTGTTTGTTTGTCTGATTGTCAGCAAGATTACTGGAAAAGGATGGACAGATTTGTTGTATCTTCTTTGTGTCCTGAAGTCCTTTCTAGTTTACACAATATTTTCTCTCATTTTATCTGAGCTTCTCAGCCCTTCAACCGTCTCTGCGGTAAGTCCCTCAGACCGTCTTACTGTCTGTCCCGGCTCTTCTGTCACATAAGGAAAAGTTATCAATCACTTCCACACATTGACTCTTGTTTCAGTTAGACACTGTTCCTTTTAACCAGACTCACTCTCTGACTCACTCCGTGACTAACTTACTCAGCTATTACGGTCCGGGGGTTTGAAAACCTATTCATTTAGGGGGGTTTTACATTAGAGAACCTGTTTGCATCAAGTTTCAAAAACTTGAAATAACCGTGTTCTCCATCTCTTCCAGGGTTACCCAATGATAAGGTGCTGAACGGCCTTCTGCTGGCCATCACTGGCTTCTTTATCGGGGGTCCATCTGGTTTGATCTCTTCAGCCATATCAGCCGATCTGGGCAGACAGGACGTTCTGAGGGGGAGGCAGGACGCTTTGGCTACAGTCACCGGCATAGTGGACGGAACTGGGAGTATCGGAGCGGCTGCAGGACAGGTGAATAAATACATCTCACTAAGATATAGAGAACAGAAGACAAGTACGCAGTAACAGTAAGAAAGTGAAGAATGGCGGAGAAGAGCTTCTTTTAATGACTCATGTAGGGGTGGTAGATGCCGATCAGCCACAAATTCTCAGTTCAAAGTAAAGCCAATCACCTTAATCAAAGTAATATCTTTTACACCATGATGGTTTGTATCATTTAGCCTGGAGGTAGCATACATAGAGTGAATAAAGGGGAGTCCAAACTAGATCACTAAGAAGGTTCTGGATTCAAGCCCACCTCTGACCTTGGGGCCTTTCTGTGTGGAGAGTGTATTTTCTCTCTAAGTTGGCATGTTTTCATACCAGCTTCCTCCCACAGTCCAAAAACATGCGATGATGGTGAATCTAAATCATTCAGACCCAAACTAAGTAAAGCTGGGCAGCACTCCTGTCTTTAAAGCTAACAGTAGAATGTAGAATACTATCTACAGATGTGCAATCGCTTAAGAAGAAACATAGTTAGTCCCGTGAAACAAAGGCATTGGTAAAAGTAGAAGTATTGATTCTTTACTCGATTAAAAGGGAAAAAGTATAGGATACACCCAGAAATTGTCTTTTTAAGTTTTGTTCTCCATTCAGGGTGAAATGAGTCTTGATGAAAGCTCACAATGATATTAAATAGAAAATAACTGAACGGAATGTGTAGCGGGTAAAAGTAAAAAGATGTCTGGAAAAAAAGAATACTCTGAAAACTCTATATTGGTACAATAATGAAGTATTTTCTTTTTCTTACCTTTCCAAACTCTAAACAAACAGTTAAAATAGCCCCCTCTTGTTTTTCCTCATCCACACTCATTTCTTCCGTTTTCTCACTGCAAAGCAGACCGATCGCTGCAGCAGTTTCATTATTTTTTCTTATATTGCACAGTATTTTTATAGAGAGATCAGTGGGGAGGAGAATTCACAGGTGAGACCGTTGACTGAGATGAAATCCTGTCACGTCTGATGAAATATTATTTTAATCTGTGGATATTCTCATTATGTGCCTGATTAAACTCTGCTCTGAAAACTCCTTCAGTGTGAACCTGGCTTAAGTCCATATGTTGATTCAGTGCTTGAAAGTATTGATGGTACTTTTAAGTGCACTTACACTTAATGCTAACAGAGCCGGTCCAGCGATCATCGATGCATTGTGGGTAATGTTGTCAATTAGCCCCCGCTCTGGTTTGCTCTGCAGTCACACCCACTAATTGACATTTGACCTGATTTCTCTTGTCATTATCCTCCAGTACTTGGTGTCCCTGATTCAGAGCAGGCTGGGCTGGACGTATGTTTTCCATTTCTTCACTATCATGGTAAGTTGAATTCATGGACCCGACAACGGGCCGTAGTCGACAAATTTGACACTTTCATGACTTCCTGAAACAATTTTGACACCTGAGCTTTTGTTTCCTATGATGGTTTCTTCTGTTGTACAGGTGTCTACAGCATATTGATATGAATTTGTGTTTGTATTAAGAATATGGACATACAAAGTGTCACCAAAACAGCTCTGACCCAAATAAATTGCCCAAAATATCACACTTCCAACCCATGACAGTGGTTATAATGATAGGGCTGATGAGTTTAGATTTTTGGAATGTTCTTGTACTTTTGTATCCAGAAACCTCACTGCATGTAATGTATAATGTAAAATGAAGATCATTTTTGGGATCTCAATGTTGCAGACGGGGGCCGGCATCCTGTTCATAGTCCCAATCGTCTTCAGAGAGATTCGTGACCTGTGGAGAGAGAGACACGCGCAGCGCCATCAACTGTGAAATCATCAACATCTGCCAGCTGAAATGTTTCTCCTCCCATCAGAGACGACACTGCAGGGCCGCTCACACACTCTCCTTTTAGGTGAGTTTAGTTCAGTGTATTATTTAGTGTTGGCGGGTAAAATGACCTGCCGTTGGAGAGTCACCAGTTTAAAATCTGCCACCGGCTTTGTCAACGGCCAGAAAGTCTTTGAGCACAACACTAAAGTCTGATCCACTCGTCAGATACTCAGACGTAAAGTCTGTACGTACGGTTTCAGAGCCTGAGACAAAGTGCCTGATTGAAAAAAAGGCTTTTCAAAGGGACCTGAGTTTGTTGCAGAATATACTCATGTATATATATATTCTAGGATTTAAATGGATGTAAAACTTTGTAAAAAAAAAATGTACATAAATGTCGGCCTTCTAATCCGAAGGGTTGTTGAAGATTTAAGCCTTTTCTTAGACCTGTATATTTGTATTTTAATTCTTATCGTTTTGAATGAGATCAAGGTTATTTCATTTAACCGCTCAGAATCTTGGGGATTTGGGAAACGTCCGCCTCTCCGTTGACTTGATTTCTCTTGTTTTGTGCAATCAGGGTTTTAAACTTTTTACTGTAAAGTATTGACATCATGGGAAGTGGTCATCTTGATTCTGTCTGTGCTTGTGTGTCACACCCACTGACATGATTACCTTTTTTTTTTACCTTTTGTTCGCCCGAATGTTTACGTCTCAAGTCTTACCGTCTGAAGTCGGACCCTCGACCTCACACACACTGACAAAAACACAATTACATTACATTACAGTGTGGCACATCTAACACACATTGAAATGTAAACTGCAGACTGACACTACATGAAGGTTTGGCCTGCATTTGTCTGTAACTGTGAATCGACGTCAGAACTTTGTAGCTAGTTATTTATGTTTAAAAGCAATGAAGGTAAAAATGAAAATAGTCTTACTGCAGCATAATTACTCACCGTCATGATCTCGCATCGGTTTTAGGAAGCAATGTTTGCACTGGCTACCTGATAAGAATGCCAATCGTCATCTTGGGGAATAATATTTTGTCAAATTATGTCTTAAGAAATTAGAATTTGTCATCTTTCCAGCCGTTGGTGGAGAAGGAGATTTTTATTTATTTTTTATCCAGTGCATGCAGTGAAGTGAATCTCGGTACTTTTAAGGACGGTTCCTTTCTTTCTGCTTTAGCATTGAAGCTTAACATTATACTTGCACTTCTGGTCTCCTTGAACTGGCAGAGCAAAACTTGATTAAAATGTGAATTAAATGATGTGAAAGAACCTGAAATGTGTAAATGTCTGCCGTGTGTTTGTTTGGTTTACTACGTTGCACCCAGGTGAATGCAAATTTAAAGTTTTTAATAAATGCAAATTACGTCGAGCACATTGTGAGAGTGTCTTGTATATGCTTGAAAAATATTTAATAACCTGTAGTTATACAAACCCTTGAACTTCTCCAGTCGGCTTTTGTTGTTTTACCCCCTCAGAAATATTGCCACGCTGAGGTCAACCGTTTCCAACAGAGCCTTTGTGTCCCGCTTTCCTGTCAGGTTAACGATTCATTTCAAGGTTCTCCTTCTGACATTTAGAACCCTTTATGTTCAGACACCTGAGTCTACCTCTGACCTTCAGCGCCACTCCCCAGTGGGTCTCACCGGTCTTCTGACCAGGATCTACTAACGCTCTAAATTAAAAACAAAAGGAGATGGTGCTTCTGAAGTTGTGGCTCCTAAACTTTGTAAATCTCTTTTATACGGTCTGAAGCCGCCATCGCAATTCTATAAAAAGCAGCTGAACCCCCAGCTGTTCAAATGAGCCTTTATTACAACTTAAATGTCTTTTGGTCCTTTCAGTCCTAGCTTTTATGACACTCGTTAAATATTTTTATATTTCTGGGACTTTATGGTTTCACATCCACCTTGTATAATTCTATTCGCCCTGATTTTATTGGTCGTACCTCTTCATTGATTGTTCTTTTCTCAGTTTGTGAAGTTATTTACCTTGAAATGTGCTATTCTAAATAAATCTAGTGTAATAAATCTATTCTAAATAACTAGTGTTTAATGCAGGCAAAGTTAATGCTATTCTCAAATGGTAACGAGCTTAAATCAGCTTTATTTGTTCGGAATAAATCCAGTTTCTCCCTCCTTACGTTTGAGATACGCTTCCCCTTCTTCCTGGAATAATTTGCAGAAGGAACTGAAACTATGAACTATTTCAAATCCATCTTCAAAGAACTTAAAAAATATCCGTTCTTGACCTGTTTTAATTAGTCTTTGATTATTTATTTATTTGCATCGTCTCATTTGCAGTGTTTGAAAATTGTACACAGATAGATATAGTACAATGTCATAAGTTCTATGCTGCTCTATTGGCCAGGTCTCTTTTGAGAAAAAAAGATTTCAATCTCCTCAATGAGGATTTTACCCTGTAAGAAACAAAATCTACATAAAGTGTTCTTTAGTTCTTATTAATATCTATTCAGATCATCATTAAAAGCGGCAAATGAAAATATTCCACTTTAATCCACCAGGGGGTGCTATTGATGCATGAGGAAAATACCTTTTCCTTCCTCTGAAGATTAAATCCATGTTTCTATGTTTATGAAAACAAAGAAAAATCAGAGCAGAGTTTTTGTGGTTTGTATCATCTTTCATTACAACTTTAATACTTTTGATCACACGATGAAATCAAACATGTAAAAGGCAACAGTGCACCAACAACCCCAGAAATATATTTTTCTATACAACAGTCATCAAAACAGATATGATTCTGAACCCATTAAAAATACACTTCTTACATGTTCCAAGGATGCATTAAGCAGTATTAAATTAAAATACTGTTAATGCAAATTGTGTACAGAGATTATCACACATTCATGCATATTCACAATTCAAATATTTTTTTAAAAAAGGGAACGCAATTCCAATTAGGAATTAGACAATTAGGAAAGAAAAGTTGGCTTGGGGCACAGTGTGACATAAAATAGAAAAATCTTGACATTCAGGATTTTTATGTAGATTTTCACTTAAATCCGAAGAAAATAATATCCTTTAACAATAATGATTCCAAATGTCATGAAATTCCTGAATGGTGCTTCAGTTTCCAACAAAGTATTGTTTTGTTTTTTTTATAGTTACCTTAGAAAAATAGTTCTCTTGTCAACAATGTTAAAAGTAGTGCAAAGATATGGTTTCAGAAATAACACAGTTAGTTATAGGCAAAAATAGGGATTATATAAATCACAACCCTATTTATAAAACAATACAAACTCAAAATAAGTTAATAGACTTTAAAAGTTTCCTCTTAAATGCACTGAGAAAGGCAGGTGCACTCAAAAAAAAAACACGTAAAGGTAGACAAACAAAACAAAAACAATCCTGACAACGATTTTGAGTTCTGATATTTTTTAGGTCAGTGAACACACACCGCCAGGTTTAGCGGTTGGAAGAATAAGATGATTGGGGACTATTTTCGTGCCGATTTTTCTGAGACCGAGGCGGTTAGTTCATGAAAGAGAGGCGGAGAGCCCTTCAAAAGGGGGGCGCAGACAAAAGCGTGTCTGATATGCAGGCCACTTGTCTGGCCAGAGATCCTTTGATCCAGAACGGGTCAGAGATGTTTTCTCCTCTCCTATTAAAGTTTTCCTCGTCCTTCCTCCCCCCGTGACTGTTCCTCCGCTCTGTCTATCTGTGGGAGAGCTGTCAAAGCAAAGCCCGGCAGAGAGAGAGAGAGAGAGAGGGAGGCAACAAAAGCTGCCCCCCTCTCCTCTATGAGGGACAGAGTGGGCCCCTCTCTCACACACTGACTCTTTTACCTGATGTGAAACCCAACAGAGACCGCTGAGCCTCCGCAGAAAAACCAGACCCAACCCGTTTATGCTTGTTTTTACTCTGTGGATGCTAACAAACTGAGCTAATCTGCTTTATTTATTTTTTTATTTGTTTTTAAATGTTTTTTTACTCTTATTAATTATTTAATGAGGTAGTAAGAGAGGGTTGATCCTGGAAAATGGCTTCTTTTTTTTCTTTTCTTATGGAATGACTACAGGTCGGGGATAAAGAATGGAACACGTCCTGTTTGGGACGCCACAGCTCTTATTTGAGTCGAGCGTATAAGATGTGTTGGCACGATCAATGGGAAGATCCGGACGCCACCCTGAGTTACCCAGATCTGAACAGTCAGACATTGAGAGACATGGAGAAGTGATATTGTTTCTGATTTAATGGCACAACAATTTCCTCTTTGGCTCAAATACCTCAGCCGCCACAGCTTAAACGATGTGTTCACGCCGAGCCAAAATGCAAATAGTCGCTTTGCTTTTTCCGGATTGTGTGAGTTCTCACGCAAGAAAAGGCTCGTTTATACTCCACCTAAAAGACTTATTTCCATCATTTCAAAGGTATTTGTGAACATTTCCGACGCACTTAAGAATACAGGCAAAATGGAGCAGTACCGCTGCTAAACACTCGGGGCACTGTAGTCGTAATCCAAGTTCTAACTTTTAAAAAAAAGGTTAAAGGATCTTGCAATTATGTTGTGAAAATTTATCCCGGCGCACTAAAATCCACAAAAACAATTAAAAATGCGGCATGCCAGACCAGTAGGTGGCGATGTATGTCTTTCAAAACCAACACCCCAGAACAGAGGTTGGTTAATGTTCGGCCGTTTAAGATGGACACATCGTTAAGGATAAGAACGAAACAGCAGTACCACCAGGAATCGCTAGGGGGCATCGCGCCATGATCCGAGCAAGACACGATAAAAGTCTACAGACACCACAAATAATAAACGTCCAACGTCGAAACATATTTAACAGCTTCGAAGTGCGTTCAACTACTTCTGTCCAACGTAGACGGGGTATAAATGAGCCTTAACTAAAACTTAAAATGCGAATATTGAAACAACTGACTTGACTTTTAGAACAGCAAGGCAAAAGAAAATGCAAAAGCTGTTCCGACTCTTCATTTAAACAGAAGAAGAAGAAAAAAAACAAGATCAAAAACGGAACCAAACGTTTGGAACCCTCTGAGCTGCAGCACAGTGATAAAACGCTGCGTTCTCTTCACGGAGAGACGCATTTTAAAAGCGACGAGGTGGAAACTGCACAAAGACGTTATGCTACATCGTTATTAGCTTAACATGAAGCAAAAAAAAAAAAAAAATATGACGGGATAAGGTTTTCTTTCATTGAATTTCTCCCGATAGATTTTTACAACATTTTGCAAAAACTGGGGGTTTTTTTAGATTTTTTTACAGAATAAAGTCTGTAGAGGATTTGCGGTGTTGTGGCGGTGTAAAATATTTAAAGGCCGATATTTTTATTATTTATAGTTATTGAATTAAATTATTTTTTTTGCAACGGTGGAGTTTGCGTGATAAAGACTCGTAGTCTAACTCCTAAGTCTCGACACCTTATCTTTACCTCGCTTATTCTTTTCCTTATTTTATTGAACTAGCATTAAGAATAATAAATAAATTAGCACATTATGAAACATTATAACTAGTCAGAATTTAAGTCGCTATCGCATAGCTACGGCCGCATTACCTCATCGCTGAGCCTCTACCGTTGACCTTTAACCTGTGGCTAAATCACGTGGCTGAGGTTTTGACCCCCCCGGCTCTCCACTTACGCTGTGGGAGCCAAGGGTTGAAACTTAAGGGAAAGTGTGACGCGAGTCCAGAAACGGTAAAGCGACCAAAAACTTCTTAATGACTTTTAGCAAGAGGGAGAGAAAAGGTCAAGGCACTGAGGTCAAACGGGATCCCAGGCCTCTTCAGAAGAAAAATTTACCTCTTAAAACACAAGCCTGCTTTCTGTTATTAAGAGTGCATTCAAAAATCATTTCACAGTATAGTCATAAGCCGAAGAAAACAGTATCTGGATTATACATAGTATTTGTAATCATCAGCAGAAAGTGTTTGTAGGGTCTGAGTTAGATTGCGTAGGAGAATCGTAGCTTCCTTGAACTGAACGTTTCAGGTATGTGGTGTCAAGAGGAGTTTTTAAAGCCCATAATGTATGAGCTTGTGGACAGTCATTTACAAAATGCTACATACATACATAAGATATGACTCATATCAATGTGAGGTGACGTGTTTCAGAGACCGCCGGGAGATCCTCCACCGGGAGATCCTCCACCGGGTCCACCGGTGCGTCTCTACTGCCAAGAAAAGGCTTTGTAATGGAGATGTTTCCTTTTCTTCACCTTGAAGAAATCTGAAGAGGGTGAGAACCAAATATGAAGTTAGAGAAAAGAAATCTTAGTTCCAGAATAAATCATAAATGGAGATTCTTTTTATTATTAACCCCGTTACTCCTCGGCTAAGCTGACAGACTGCTAGCATTAGCTTCATGCTATCTGTTTCATGCTAATGGTTTGGTCAAACTTAACACAAAGCAATCAAAACCGTCGAAAATCAGGATGTAAAAATGAGATGCAAAAATTAAGAAAAAGTAGAAAAACGCAGCAGCTCTTCCAGTTACAGTGTGTATAAAAGCATATAGGAACTTTTTGTGTAAGTCTTTTTTTTATGGTGTCAGTCTTAAGATGTTGTCAGATGAAATTTAAATTTTCATTCAAAATTCGAACACTGAAAAGGTCAAACTTTTGTGGGTTTGCTTAATGATCCCACCATAAAACATGCAAAAAATGTACATTCATGAACACACCATTAGATTAACAAGTTAACATTATAGGCAATGAACGGATCCACGTTCTTGTGGAGGCAACTAATGTCAGCTTCTGTTAGCTTAGCTTAGCACAAAGACACTGAGGAAACAAACAAATTCTACACGTTTCATCGTAATTGGGGGGAAAAGCAAAGCGACAAAATTAACCTTTGTTTTTTCACAGTAAGTTAAAGGCATGGTTCTTACTAATCCAAAGCTTCCTGTTAAGCTAAGCTAACAGCCTGCTAGCATTTGCACCAAACACACACACCCATCACATGAGAAACAAATATTTGGTGGACTCACCTGTGATTGCAGACTGTTTGCGTTTTCCTTGCCACCTGTACTGGTTGACCCTCGCCGTCACCTCCAGGTACTCATCTCCAGACATAGATGAGCCGCTGGACCCCAGGGAACCGCCTCCCGATGAAAACGACACCCGTCTTCTGCCCTTCGGTAGCGACCCCGGCCGTACCGTGCAGGTGTGGTAGAACGCCGGCACGTCCTGGCAGCTGAGCTCCTCCCACTCGATGCTGGAGCCGTCTCCCGGCTTTTCACTCTGGAAGTTGAAGTTCCAGCGCTTGTTGGCCACCTCCACGCTCATGCAGAGCAGCTGCTCAAAGTCCTGCTCTAGCTGCTGGTGGTCCACGGGCCCGAAGAGGTTCCTCCGCACCGGACCCGACTTAAACTTCAAGGCCTCGATGCCGCCCAGGTGGGAGAGCTCCGAGTCCATCTCCGGTCCTGTTGTTGATGTTGATGGTGAGACCATCTTCATTTTCCCTGTCAGAAGAAAAAGAAAGCAGCACGTTGAGATGAAGGCTGAGGTTGAGCTGTTGAGACTCAATGAGGTGTGATGTAGATTTTTTTTACATCCATGCATACAAGCCATTATGCCCCCGCGGAGGGGCAATGGTTGCCCTCATGGGCGCCTGCGTGTTTTATGTGATCAATCACACGTGTGCTGGTACCAGCTGGGTAATTACTACGGCGACAGCTAACTCAACCCACACCAAATAAATCCACCACTACATTCACAACCCCACTGGGTCAAGTGGAGCTGACGGTCCACCTGCTCCGGTGTCGGCCTGCCAAAGGTCGATTGTAGAGGTCAGCAGGTCACGCAGAGAAAAGGACCGTGTAGGCTGCCTGTGAGGAGTCTCCCACATTCCCCAGCTGCCACCTTTCATTAGAGCCCAACTGTTGAATTCTGACACTCACTTCTACATGTGCAGCTCTATATTCCAGCTTGCCTTCTCCTCTCACGGCGTCTCAGCAGAGCGAGAGTGAATCTTGCAGCGCTGCAGATAAAAACCACATCCCTGCACGCTGTGTTTGTCTTACGCGACGCAGACGGCCCGGAGCTTTATCAGCTGTGCGTTGGTGGTAAGAGCCGATGACGTGTGCGTTCTGGGATGGGCGGCGACTACTATAGAGCTGAGAGATATATACGGTCCTGCTGCCGATAGTAGTTTGAGTCTCTGAGGTGTAAAGTGAGATTTCCCGCTCTTGAATGCTGAAGGTGGTGCAGGTTTCTGGAACAAAACCTTTTTTTGGTGGCAAGGCGCCTTTTGATATGGATGCTCAGTTTCGTATAAGAGCTATTTTACTTGATTAATGTCCTTTGATTAATAAATAATAAAACCAGAGGACCACCCACTAGAGCACATTACTCCACAAAGGTCCAACAGTCCCCTGTAGGTCAATAATGCCCGTCATCATACATCTAAACACTTATAGATACCAAACCCCTGAATATGCTCTTGGTTTTCATCAAGAAATTAACCTTCCTGTTCTATTCTCCACATGGATTAAATATTGGTTTCTCTTACGGAATTGCTGCAAAATTGGGCAAAAGATAAAATCTGTTCACGGACAAAAAGTCGCATAAGTGACATTGAGAAAAAAGAATACACATCACACCCTCAAATCTTACAATGTTGAAGAAATGCATCTAAATTCTGTTCTGGTCGGAGACCCAAATCCTCTCAAACGCTGGTTTTGTGTGATTCTACCTCCAAACAAAACAATCGACCTTCTTGAGTGAAAACCTCCATCAAGGTCGAACAGTCCGTTTTAATTAAATTACACATTTAATCCATGTCCTGCACATGACACAAGAATAGAGTGGATCTGGACCCCCCTCCAAATGCTGATAACCCACCCTTCCACCCAGTCATGTGTCTGGTATTTTTTCTGTCATGGACAAAAACAATCACAAAAGCCGTAACTTACGATGTCCCTCTGTCTGGATCCACTCCCAATTTTGATTGCCCCACCCTTCCACCCTGTCCCACAGTCATGTCATGGACAACAACAATCACAAAAGCCTTAACTTATACAAGCTTCCAATATGTAAGAAAAACTTCTATCTGGGTCACCTCCAAGATTTCATGTCCTGCCCTTCGACCCAGTTCCACTTGTAATCTATTATTGACATACATTTAAAAAAGAACCAAAAAAACAACATAAATCTGTTGAATTCAGTTTATCACTGACCAAAATGGTCCAAATAAAGTCCATTTTCTGCCATATTATAAAAATGAATTCCTGAATCAGCACGTTTTTTCCCTCCAAATTGAGAAAACTCTATAAATTGTTTAATCCTGCTGTCCGACAGTTAAACAGACGGGCGGACGTACGCTTTTGAAAACCTACAACTCCTGCTGGAAGTTAAGATTATTTGCATGTATTCAAATGGACACTTGAATACAGTCTTTGAGCTGGAAGGGGCCCCTGAGAGGGTTAATTCTGGCCCTGCCCATGCAGCTATCTCAGAAAGCAGTCCCAGTGAAACACCAATCTTTACACCGAAGATGGTGCTCCACATGAATTTGGCAATATCTTCAGAGCCTCATGCACTTTATTCTAAGAATGATTTTTCATTTTAATACTATTATCAGGCTGAATAAAATCTAACTATTCCATATAAGTGTGTTATGTTGACCAGGTTTGAAGTTAAAGCACATCTAGGACGACTCGTAGAAGTTCCAACACGTTTCTGCAAAATCAGCCTGAGGACAGAAATAAGGGGCTCGAAAATGAAGAAAGAAACCTGCAGAGGAGGAGGAGGAGGAGGAAGAGGGGGGACTTCGGGTTGGTTGGCTGGAGGGGAAGCGGAGCATTGTGCAATTGTTTGACTCATCCAGAATGAATAGTTCTTAGGAGCACTTTGCACAAGTCAAATATCCTAGCGGTTATTTTAAGACCTCTGTCAACTCTTACACAGTAATAAAATAACCATAAACCACAGCTTACAGGGACTAATTTGCTTTAATTACAACAAATTATATAGCTAAGCCACAAAACCTGCTGTAGGGCTGCATATATTTTTTTGAAAAACAAATAAAAGGACAGACTTCGTGGAGCAAACAGAGCTGAGACCATAATTGCTGAAGTTGCCCAGCAGGGAGAAAGTTGTTTGTGTCGAAAAAGAAGTGGGCGCGGTATGCAGATCAGATTTCCACCATGTTCGGTGTTCCCACAGGCAGAAAAAAAACACCAAGACAACAGCTCCTTATCAAACTCTCCAAACAATAAATGCATTCTCTATTTCTGCACCCAGAATGCACGAAGACTCACGGTTGAATAAGAAAAACCCGCAGAAAAACAACAAAACAACTTAAAGAGTTCTGCAGTAGGATCCAGTGCGGATGTAGTTCAATGAGATGCATCGTCATTTTTTTTTTGCACGCACACACAACTTCCATGCAGCGTTCTCTGCAAGACTAACTAAATAATCTTTAGTATTTTTTTTATATATATATATATATATATGCATTTATATATATTTTTTTAAACAATCCAAGCATGTGCATCATCTCTTCATATGAGAAATAGTTAAAAAATGAATAGATTTAGAAATAAGCGATGAATCAGTCTTACCATCCGCGTCCAAGTTGGATAAAAAACAAAATATCGTTACGGTTGAATTTGTCGCGCAGCCTCTGTCATCCGCGTGCGGACGGTGTCACGTTGTGAAGATTGTTTACGGCCACTGCCCACTGAGTGAAGTATCGCTGCTGGCTCCTTATCTATCTACGACTTGTTTGTATAGAACTCAGAGAGGACATGAGGGCCGTCCTATCAGATTAGAGGCGATCACGTGGTTTCCATCAAAACACTCATTGTTGGCGGTTAAGCAGGAGGTCAACGTCACAAGTCTCTCTACTATTAAACGTTACGTAACATGCGTCACAAAGCGGGGAATTTAAAAAAAAAACACACAAACAACAAATATCGGAATATAATGAAATATCGACCTATTTAGTGGATCCTACCAGCGTGGATAGTTTTCTTACCGTGGTTTGTGAGGGTAACGCGCGTGGTTGCTGCTAGTGTTAGGGCTCGTGCGCTCCTCCTCAGACTCGCGGCTCCCGCGCTCTGGTGCGCCTCTTCGCTCGGCCTCCCCTTCACTCCGGCTGAAAGTAGGTCAAATACCTTCGCAATGGCGCCCATTTCCACTTCTCCCGAAAATGTGACACACATTCTCGTGTAGTGCTTGCGTCAGGTTTTTTTTTTTTTCTGGTTTTTTTTTGGCACCATGCCCAGAGCCTCGAGTCACGTTGGTGTGCAACGTGACTCGAGCAGGAACAGAGGTTGTTTTTTTTATTTTTTCGTCTATAGGTTTACCTCATATGGAAAAAAAGAAGAGCCGTATATAAAGTATGTTACATAAATTTCCCTGTAAGAAGCGGGAAAGGAAACCCTGTTTCTCTCACTCTTACTGAAGACCATCTGACTTTTAGACCTTTGATTTGTCCTTAAATTTTAAATCAGTGTCAACACATGAAAAATAAAAATGTGTTTTCACCACTAAAATTATTTGACCCATCTAATTTTATCCTGAAACTAGGATACGTGACAGTTTCCTCAGACTGTACAGGAATATTCCAGATCTGACAGCTGCCTTGGTAATGTTGTGACTTCTCTAATAATAATAATAATAACAATACATTTAATTTATAATGCATTTGGATCAAATCTCAAAAAAAAAAAATCTCAAAATGATTGCTCTGTGATAAACTGCACAGTAAAATCTGACACTTTTCCACCAGAATGAAACTGAACATATTTATTGAAGCTGTTTTAGCCATTGGGTGGGATAAGAAAACATGGGCTAGTCTTCGCTCCTTAGCCTTGGGTGCCAATGACCTTTTCTAATGGCGCCCAACCACAGCACACTGGGAGCACACAACTAGGCCCATTGTTCTGGAGAAGCTGCAACCCAGTAAACCAGCCATAGAACTTTGGTCGAGGTTACTCAGATAATTTATGCTTGCTTCCAGGACATCAGCTTTAGGGCAAAAATATTCACCTCCTTGCCTAATATATATATATATGTATATACTTATATATATATATATATATATATATTTACCACCCACTGCCATTGTAAGTCGATCAATGTTACACACTTCCCCTCTCAGTGGTTATAATGTTATGGCAGATCAGTGTACATTGATTAATCACAGTGTAACACCTATTTTCATGTTAATTAACCTAAGCCACAAAAGAAGTGAGGGGGGGAGATAGGAAAGGTCCATTGCTTCCTGAAGGGTTTTGTTTCCGGATCGTAAGTCTTGATGAAGTTTGGTCTTTCATCACATTACAGTTACAATTTGAAGTTTAAAAAAAAAAGAAATTTTAGAGGGAAATCTCTTCATAGCGCCACGGTTAACGTCAGTGTGTAAAACTGGCAAAACGCTATTCTTGTGAAAATGATGATGACATTCCCACTTCACACATGACTGTTATGTTTTCAGCAAGTATCCTGTTCCACAAGAATCATTTTCACAATATCATTGAATGAAGGTGAAACTTTATTATGAAACGAAACGAAACATTTTGCTATTTTTACCCAATCAGTTGTCATGGAAACAAGGTCTCATTCTGGCGGCTGCTTTCATTGTCAGAGCAGATTCAATTTGGACTGGTTCTGATGAGGGTTTCTGGGACGTGACTCAGAAACTGCTCAGGAATGTCGAACGTTTCAGATGTAAAGTAGGTTTACAAAAATTTGTAATAAACAGGAGCCATTTATATAAAGTTTTTCTTTCTCTTTCTTAAATGCCGCCATCGGAAGCTAAAGGGAAAAAATATCCCAAAAAAACTTCATCAATTAATCAAAGCATAAAAAGTTACACTTTGTAACAGATTAAGAGACAAAACTTAAAAAAGATAAAATTTTTCTTTTTTTAAATCTGCACTTTTGAAGAAAAAAAGAAAAGAAAAATGCAGATACTGCACTTTGCCTTTGTAGAGCGGGATGAAATGCACCTGCGGCCGTCAGTCCTGACTATTCCACGCTTTCATTTATAACCTAGATGCACAAGTGACGCGACAATCAAACTCATGGACCGAAAACCAAACTCCAGCTATCCAGATAATGAGTCAGAGTTTGAGAAAAAAAATACCAAACGTTCTGTTCCGACCGAGTGGAGTGAGTCCGACAAACATTCAGGAGGCACATTTGCTGCTTTTGTGCTGTGATGTCACTCAATACAGTTTTAACACAATTAGCCTGCCGTTTGAGTTTTTAAGGGGCCGAGTATGGATTGAAACCCCTCTGCAACACTGCAGATGAAATTAATCAGCTGCTGAACATCTTTTCACTTTTTTTTTTTGTAAAAGATTAGCAGCAGATGGAATAGTGATTTAATTCACCTTGTTTTTTAATTCGATACGAGGGCTTATGTTTCACAAACTGATCAAAGTTCTTTATATTTTGGCTCGTACATCAGTAAAACAAAATGATTGTGCAGATTTGATCTTATCACAGTCTATCAGATAGTCAGCAGATTAAGCTTTACAGTGACACAATGGAACTTATCTGGTTTCCCTCATGTGAAAAACAGATTATTAATCACCTTCCATTATTCCCTTATCCTTAATTACAATCACTGAATGGGTGCGCTCTCCTTTCCTAACTACATCATCGTTGGCTCTATTACACCTATTATCACACGTCCCCTTCCTTCCTGAACATTACGAGACGTCTCTTGCTTGCTCATTAAATGTCACAGTCGTCTCCTCTTTCCTCACGTAGCTGAAAAATAGATTCTCCTCTTCCCTTGTTATTACATAATCTCTCCGTTGGAGCGAGCATGAAGCGTGGAGCATGAAGCATGGAGCCCCATCGTTGCTTCACTTGTGTGTTTTACACACACACACACACATTTATTGTGTGTATTTCTACACATTAAGAGACTGTAAGAGTCGTATTTTCCCCAACTCAGACGCTCCCAATGAGAGTTAGGTATATAAAAAAAAAAAGAAGTGATTTATAGGACGCGTTATTTTAATGATGTCTGGGAAGGTAGCGGCAGCCGAGCAGTGGTCATTGTTTGTGGGAATTGTGTGTGACAGCCACGGCTTAAAGGAGTGATTATATCACCGCTGTGGAATGTCTCATTCTTACAAAAAGCTGGTTGCACACTGGGAGCTTTGCAAAAGTTCAAGGCTGTTTGACACAAGACTGAAAGCAAATAAAAACACGTATTCAAGTGTGTTAAGGAGTTCCCCGCTATATCCATGAATAGACTTTAATTAACTGTGTATGTTCGGGGGCTTTATTGGGACGCCGGTATTTTGGAGGGAAGTTGAAACTTTTTAGATGGGAAGCAAAAGGCCTCTCATACACCGGTCAGCCATAACATTAAAACCACTTGCCTAATATTGTTTAAGTCCCCCCTTTTGCCAGGAAAACAGTTGTGTGATGTCATTTTATGTTCTGACACCTCCCTCTCAGAGCAGGTTTGACATTTTTCAGCAATTTGTGCCACAGTAGCTTTAAACTAGATGTCGGTGGTGATAATGTTATGGCTGATCGAGGATGAAACTATTGAAAAAAGAAGTTTCATCAATCCGGTCTGGATTTGTTTCCAGATCATAACTTGAAAACAATTTTTATATATAGCTTATGAAATTTTCCACACACATCATAACATGAAGGTGTTCTGGAAACGTTTTGACCCAGTCCGCTAGTCTTTACAATTTGCTCGGATCGTAATGCTTGCCCATTTTTCCTGCTTCAATCACATCACTGATAATATTATTCTGACTTCACTTGTCCATGGTTATAATGTTATGGCTAATTGGTGAACTTCTAATTGTATTATGATCCAGCAGAACCAGATTATCATCTACATTTGGATCCCTCTTTAAAACTTATATATCATCCTATCAGCGCCATAAACGTATGTGATTTTATTTTTTAATAGAACAATTTACAGATTCATCCCTGAGAAATTAGGCAAAATATCTTAAATCCACTGTGTCAAAATGTTATTTGCTTTTGCTTAACCTGTGTCCCACCCCTCCCGAAAGGGTTGTCAAAGTTGGTTGAGGAGATTTGCGTAATCTTGCTGAGAATCGCCTTAACCACCCAACAGACAAACAAACAAATAAACAAATGGATACAGAAGAAAACAGAACTCCTGCTTTAAGCTGAAAAGTACATAAAACGTCGCATTTCCGACACACTTCTTCCAAAATTTGAACTTTAAGCCTCCCTCTCTTCCGTTGACATCATCAGACTGGCCGTGGAAACTGGAGCAAGACTCATACAAATACCACCCGGGACATGTTCTAGACTAGTGTGGCCCAGTTCCCTTCATTGGCACTACAGAGCTGCCCTTATGCAAGGCACCACACCTCTGATTGCTCCCATCGCTGACTAGTGTGTCAACCCTGTCGCTCTGAAATCTCCTCACTAAATTAACGCGTGGTTCTAAGTGTTCATTGAAAATACTCGTTTACTCCTTTAAGGACAAAAAAAAAAAAAAGACTGAATTAATATGTAAATGTCTAATAGAGCACTATTACCGTGTTATTACATGCTGAGTTATTCTAGCTCTCTTTCATTGCGACACATAATGGTCAATTAGGGTTTTGACCCATTTGCCTAATTCTCCACTAATCTGCGTGTCATGTTGGGTTCCATAAACTTCATATTTGAGGGTTCCTCGGCAGACAATGAGGCGGGTGCAGCATGATCCCTCTCTCTTTTCTCAGCTCTCTGCCCTGTTTTATTTACAGTCAGCTTATTGTTCAACATCAAATTCCTAATCCTCCTCTGTTGTCTTGTGTGTGTGTGTGTGTGTGTGTGTTTTGGTGTCCCCCCCCCTCGCCCTGCCCTTAAACCCCTTAATCCTACGCTGATTGTTACAGTTGGAAATCATTCATTCATTCAGTCATCAAGCCCTTTGTTTTCCTCCACAGTCGGCGCTCTCTGAATACGTTAGCATAGCAGTCACACAGCTCAGTGTGACTCGGGTCAGAAGATGATGGGCTGAAGGACTGGCGTGGTGGATCTTGTGATCGCAAAGAAAAAAGGAACTGAAGTCGCCTCTTCTTATTCAAATGTCATTGATTTACCGGAGCACAAAACGCACAAAGGACACAAGAGAGAAGACATTAGGAAGCTGATCGTCGCTTTCTGCTACAGCGGCAGGTTTTCACTAATGTAGGCAGTCTGACCGTTAATCAGTTGGAAATTATATTTAGCATGATGTATTTTTTTTTTTTTTTAAAGATAAGAGACAATAATGCAAATATAACTAAATCACAGCAAATCAGCCTGAAAAGGTTGGATGAATATCTGATTCACAACAAGATTACCTCATTTAACTTTACATGCATTACACTCCACCCAAACACAGGATCCAGGGTGGTGTTTTTACCATACAGTAGCCAATGGCTGGATCAGAACATCTCCAGAACTGCAGTTCTAGTGGGTTTTCCTGGTGGTTTGAACACACCAAAGTGTTCTGAGGAAGAACGACTGGTGAACCGTTGACAGGGTTATGGATGCGCATGAATCATTGGTGCATGGGGGGAGGGGGTCGGCGCCCCGGAACTCAAAGAAAAGCTACTGTACTGTAGAACAAAATGCTGGAAAGGTTCTGATAGAAAGGCATCAGAGCACACAGTGTTCCATCACCGCTGTGTTCGGTGTAAACAAAGAAGGGGAAGCGGCTCTTCGCTGCAGCGCTGTTGCACAATGTCTTTGTGAAAAGGGCCTTTGTGAAGACCTGACCATCAGAATTAATATCATCTCTCCTCTGGTGGTTCTGCTTCACGACTCTGCCGCTGGAATATTAAACAATCTGCATGAATCCTGATCCGGACATTCCCGTACGTATCCAATGACAGACTACATACGAACTTGTCTGAAAGTTGATTTGATGAGAAATAATAATGGGATGTGTGTCACATTGTCAGCCGCCATGGCTGCGCGCTACATATCAATATATCGGCATCGTCGTGTGAGCATGCTAGCACGGTGACGTAAGCATTCGCTCAAAGAGCTGCTAGCGTGGACGCAGAGTTTCGTCTGCAAGGCGACCTGAGGATCTTTAACCCAACTAAACACGGAAATATAGTCCCTTTGATGCTCTTCAAACTGTTGTTGTCATCTAGCTGTCGTTAGATCTTCCTGATCTATGAACAGTGATCTGGCAGGAATCTTTATGGCCTGGATCGGATTCAAAGGGCTGCTGAGTCTGCATTCCATTATCGCTAACTGAGAGCTTTATGTGGGGTGTAAACTAAATCAAGAACTTTGAACTTTCTAATAGGTAGTGGTGGGGAGTGTTGAGATAAGCAGGGGAATTTTTAAAAAAGCAAAAAAAGGCACAAAAATAAAGCAGTGAAGCCAAAAATAAAGTCACACATACACATACACAAACACACACGCACATACACGTATACACACACACACACATGTGAACTGAAATACACATATATGCACATAAGTAGGAGGAGTTTCCATGGGAGTGTTCACCCAGCTGTGGAGGCCACAGCTGGGGTTATGGGGGAGGGATTAGGAGTAAAATGTACCCCTGATTTCATAAGTGTGTGTGTGTGTGTGTATGTGTGTTTGTGCATGTGTATATGTGTGGATGCCTGCAGAAATGTGGGCTGCAGGGAAAGCGAGGGGAGCCTGCTGGCAGCTGGATATTGTCAGGGTTTCACCGGGGGAGCCTTCATGTTGGGGTGAACGGGTTTAAGACGATATATGCCCATGGAGACCCTGACTCCTGTGTTTGTTTTTGGGGGGCGGGGGTCCTCAGGGGCCAACCTCGGAGGTTACTGGTGTTACGTACAGATCGGGGGGCTCAAATGTATTTTTTCTGAGCAGAGGATGCCTGCGTGAGCTTCTTTGTGGATCTCTTGTGTGCATGACATGGTGGACGTAGAGCGCGTCTCTTTCTTCCAGGAACTTCCAGCCGTGCTCTGAGGCGATGGCATGGCGCTCTTAGAAATATTGTTTTTAAAAGAGTGAGTTTTGTGGGCGTGGGAAGGAGGAGGGAGGGAGGAAAGGCGGGACGAGGCGGGTGTAAATTGATCCTTTGTTTTCGTCAAAGCATATGTTTGTGTGAGAGGATTGTTTTGGTCTGGCTGAGGTGACTGGGCCAGACTGTCAGAATGGGCAAAATAGTCTAAATAGGGCAACAAAATATTCACTTTTATGTCCATAAAATCATGAAAAAACATGTTTATTTCAACTAAAAATAGGGAAATTCACCCTCTTTAAGAACATAAAGTGCTGAAGTCCAATGAAACCTTCTCTTCCTTATTATCGGTAACGTTGTGTGCAGGAACTCTGACATAGAATCTCCCTGTCATTCACAAGTCCAGCAGATCTGCAGCCTGCGTGACTTTCTGCTACGTGCAGCTGAGGTGAAGAGGTGGCCTGTTTCAGCTGATGAGTCCTTCACCCTTATCTACATCTTGAGAGCATCTGGTTTGCATCAGGCCCTAACCTTGGAGCATCGGGCTTTTGCATAAGCGTGACGATACGTGTGTGTTTACCAGAGACGACCGAGAAGCAGAGGGCACGGAATATATGAAGGAGAGAGAGGGTGTGTGAGAGAGAGAGAGAGAGAGAGAGCAGACTTGTGTGTGTGCAGAGCCTGCAGCCCGTGATCCCAGGATCCAGATACATGATAATCTTTTCCGCGTAAACGGTAACTTCTATTTCTCATGCTAGTGGCGGTTAGAAGGTCTGAAAGCGGGTTATCTTTTGAAAACACCACAGTTACTGTCGCTGTGTAAACTGGTCAAAATGCAAGTCTTGTGAAAACTGTGGTGTCATGGCCCCACTTTGCCCATGGTTATTATGTTTGCAGCCAAAGGGGCGACAGAAGAAGAAGAACAGCAACAACAATGGCGGACTTTGGAGTTGATGCTTTGTAATCCAGGTCTCTTTAGCTACGTATCGATTTGATTGCATTAAACAAAATCCTGACGGATCAACCGGGCTCTGCTGTGTGATTTGAACGAAAAGAAGTGTGTCTTATAACACAGCGGCGTCTGCGTCTAGTGAGTCAAATCTTACATTGGGGATCGGCTTTTTCTAAGATGGCGTCATTTGGACTTTTACTGGCACTTGGTTTCATTTCCGGGGAAAGTCCCAAATATTATTCAGTATTTTTTCTTCACGGCACCTTCTACACACAACGAGCCGGTACTGCAGAGATGGTTCTTTTAGGAACTTTCATTATTGTTTCATGTACAGGAAAGGCAACTTCGGATATTTTGGGAATGTTAAGCATTTTTTTTTCTTTTTAATCTTTAATTTGAGAATGTGATGTTTTTTCTTTGATCTAACAGTTGCCGTTATCTTGAGTGGATCTTTAGTATTTCATCATTGATCTTTTGCTGCACTTTTAATAGTGAACCTTAACTGGGTCGACACATGGAGGCCCTGTGTTAGGGGCCCATGGTATCCATGGCAACTGGGCCAGCCGGATGGCTAAGGTATCCAGCAGCGTGCTAACTGCTGGTGCTGGTTCCCCGTCCTCTTCATCGAGTCTTCACATGCTCCTGTCGGAGAGGGACCCTTCCCCACGTTGACATATTAAGTTGATTTCCTCAGAGTGGTTGGTATGCACCATGTTGAAACAGTCTCTTGTCGAGGAAGACCTGAAAAAAATACCCCTGCTTATGTCATGATGATGTCATCAGGGTCTCACAGCGCCATTCTAATGGTTAACAGAAAGCCTACAGTTGGAACTGTAACAGTGAGTTGCATCTTGGGAAATGGTTATAAATAAGTTCAATATGTTGTACTGTGTATGGCTGTTTGTGATGAATAATGTATTTCTTCTTCTTCTTTTTCTTCTTCTTCTTCATCTTCTACATGGGAGCAAAAGTCCGAATATAAGTTTTAAGGTGTCCTTCCACAAACTTTCACACAGAAAACTGACATTTACATAGATAACATGTAAAAGTAGATCCAATAAAATTGGTGATGGGCTGTTTTTCTTTTTTATAGATTATGATTGACATCCAATGCTTTTCTACTGTAGCCATCTTTTTTTCTGTCTCATCATTCTCTATGGTGACTCTCTCTCTCTCTCTCTCTCTCTCTCTCTTTCTCTCTCTCTCTTTACCTATTTTCAGGTAAATAAATACATTCTAATAGCTTGAAATTATCTTATTTGTGTAATCCATGGTTCCCAGAACAAGGCTGTGAGTGTCACTCCAATGAGGCCACAGACAGATGCAGTTCTTTCATTCCACGCTGAGGCGAGTGTGTATGGGGGGAGGAGGGGAGGAGGGGATGCATATCTTGGAGCTATGATCTGGAACAGTGGGCCTTGAGAGGCCAGCGTTGGCGCGGGCTGGACAGTCGAAGGGTGTACCCGTCTTTTACAGCCCAGAATAACGTTTTTTTTTTTTTTAACAGGGTCTGATTGAGCCTCTTCAATTTTATTCTACAGAGAGGGCGTGGAACCATGTGCGTTCTGATCCAGCTGCTTGTCTGCATGTCAGAGTGGTTTCAGAACTGAGTAGGAAAGAGGTGACAGCGAGAGAGCCCACGTATATGTGTGTGTGTGTGTGTGTGTGTGTGTGTGTGTGTGTGTGAGTGTGTGTGTGTGTGTGTGTGAAAGTGTTTGTGCGTAGGAATTGAAACAGGAAACAGGCAGGGGCCCACTCTCAGCCGCAAAGTAGTAGTAGTGACTAAAAGGGGCAGTATAGTGGGAAAGTAGGTTGGTGCTGTGTGTGTGTGTGTGGGTGAACGTAACATTCTGAGCCTGCTGTTGTGAACACGTGTGAAATATACACTCACATTTAAAAATGAACACCAAAATGTTTAAGCGTTGGCCAGTCAGAACCAACAGCCTTGAGGATCGGGTCGATCCTGATTCTGGGTGATTCTGTTTTTCTTCCTCTGGCCACATAGTAAAGCTGGAATGGATGTTATATGGTGCAATAGTCAGGGGGGCACCACCAGGAGAGGCAGAACAAACAAATGTTGGGCCGCTACGCTAAATAATTGCTAACTGCGACCCCCAGATAGTTACTCATACTGGTACGTTTTGCAATGTAACAATAAACCCCCTCAAATCTCCCATGCCAGAGCTAAATCAGTGTTTTCAGCTCAGATCACAGAAGGTCCAGAAAGTCACCCCTCCCTCCCTGCTGGGGTTCAGGAACCCTAACCCCGAATAACAACAAAAATGTGTAATTCAACCTTTAGTCATCACGTTCAGTCTTACGAAGTACAATATGATGAATTCATGTCTCTGCATTTGACTCATTCCTGAGGAGCGGCGGCAGCCCCTGTGAAGCAACCTGGGGGAGGATATTGGGGGTCCTGGTCTCGTACAATGACCCTACGACTATGTAAGGAATGGGATGGAACCGTCGTCCTGCCGTTGTTCAGACTCGCAGACAGCTTCTATCTCCCTTCACTGAAATAACGGAGGTTGATTAAAAGATCGGATGCTGTTGAAGAAAGCTCCATGACTGACTTGTTCCACCATCTCTGAATGGACCAGCGCTCAGAATATGAAAGTTAGTCAACTGATCAGGACAAGATTAAACCATAATCTACTGGAACAAGAAGAAAGTCACTTGTCACGGACACACCACCAGACCCGGCTCTCGCTCGAGTGCTTCTGTTTGAATCACGGTGTCATGGTTCTTCGGGCCCCGCCCTCAAAGCAAACAATGTTGATGTTGATCTCTTTGTGTTTGCGTGGTTCCCTCTTGGCCCTGCGACTTCCTCCCTCTGTCCAGCAAAAAGGGAATTTCTAATAATTGGAATTGGTCGCGCTGCAATATACATTTCACGACCCAAAGCCGCACTCTTACGAATTTGTTTTCGCCGATAATAATTCTGTTTAGAGTCCAGGACTGCCATTAGACATGACGAACACCCCGGTGGTTTATCTGGTGGACCGCCCCACCTCCGATCTCCAACATACAGAAGGCACGATGTCGGTCATGCTGCCCAAACCATGGCATTCTTCTACATGTCAGTTTCTCCTCAGTCTTCATACTTTTTTTTTTTGGGATGGTTACTTTTAAGAAGGGAGTTATCATTTGGATTTATTTGGATAACACATGCAAAAATCTGTTTTCAGACTCGAGACTACTCACAAAAATCTCTCCAGCGCGTCAAAACCTCATGTGTTGAGAACGATCATAAAGTATTTACATGTTTGTGTCACAAAGTCATCCTCCTCTTCAGGGCGACCCAAATTGTGAACTTCTGAGTTTCCATAAAGTTATTTTCCCTAATTAACTTTGTGCTTCCCCTTAGAATAAACGACACGGTCAGCTATTAATAAAAGAATTGCGGTAATAAAGACATCATGTGAGTCTTTGTGTCACCATGAGCTCACGCGCAGCTTTAGGGTTCACCCTGGTGAGAATCATGTGTCTCATGATGTAACACCGGGTCACGGGTTCCCTGCAGGCTACGTCTCACAGACGTGTGAGCCCACAGTCGCACCTCTGCAGCCATTGTTTTGAGCTAACACTTTCAGGGCTCACTGAGCTAAGCTTGTGACCTGACATGAAAATACTGGAGAAATAAAACCATTTTTTCACACAAGGATTACCTTTGTAGTACACTTTAACTGAGGACTGGGACATAATTGGGTACAAATACAGTGGCCCTCCAGAATTACCGGTAAAAAAGAACATGTAAAATTAGATGAGATATGTCTATATTGTCTTTACCCATGATCTATAATGCAACATTATTAATTAACATTAATTCAAGCTTTTATTCAAGGAGCAACATGTTTAAAAACCCTTCCATTCTTAAAATTAAAAGGCATCTGAAACATATTTCTATGTAGTCCTATTTGATATTTTTAGGTTAACCTGTATGAGTAGGAACACTGAAGTGGAGACTCACTGTTTCACTGGGGTATAAATATGAGGTGACACATGCCTTATGTTCTTCGACATTCTTCACAATGAGAAGACCAGCGAACCCAGCAATGATGTGTGAAGCCTCTGCTGTCATCCACACACAAAGTAAAGCTCCTACAGTTTGTTTCACTATACTGCATCTTCGCAAACCGCTGCTGGGAATTTCATTAGAACGAGGTTAGAGGTCAAATGAGACCAAGGTAGAGCTTTTTGGCAGTGAACATCTAAGATGAGTGTGCGGCGTAGGTAAAAGAAAGCCAGCGAGAAAAGCACATCATACCAACTGTGAAGTCTGGCGGTGGATCTCTGATGCTGCAGTGCTGGTTTTCTTCCAAAACCCCTGGACATCTTTTTAAAATACATTGTTCCACAGACTCCATCAAATACCGGCAAATATTGGATGAAAACATAAAAGCCTCTGTCAAGAAACTGAGAGCGGGCCGTGGTTGGACCTTCAAGCGGGACAATGATCTGAAGCACACCTCAAAAACAACCCAAGAATGGTTCAGAGATCACAAAATAAAGGTTTTACAAAGTTCATAGCTTTAGACAATAAAGACATTTTTGTGTCTTGAAGGTGCCAATATATCTGGAGCGGTGCAACTGTATATGATTGAGTACTTTCACGCCCTACCTTCAAACACAGGTATCTGACTTTTACGCTTCAAAACAGGCTTGTTTTTAGTCGCCTTTCATACATTATTTTTAATTTGCAACACTGCATTATTTTTCCAATATCAAAATTGATTCAAACCTAAATGAAGGTATAAAAGACGTTTGGTGTTTCCATCTGTGCAGGTCACACATGGCAGACTTAAAACACATAGGTGGCGAAAAAAGGCGGGAAACATGATCGAAAAACTCTGAGAAAAGCATGATGTCAGTGACAGAGGGAAGCAGCGTTAGTTCCAAACCAATCGATTTTTGACCCCCTTCTCTTCACTATGTATGTCCTGACTCTAGGGTAAATGATGCATGACGTTGGAACTGATTTTCATGTATATGCCGATGACACTCAGATATTTGTGCCAGTAAAGCCTAACCGACCTTCAACAGACGCCGTCAACCAAAAAGATATTTTGGAGTCCTGAATTCTCCTTATTCCGGATGTTCTTCTACTGTGCAGGTTTAAAAAAACCTCCTAGATTAGAGTCTTGCGAAACACTTTATTCTGTTATTTGCAGGCAAAACATCCAGAGACTGCAGCTGATTCGAAACACTGCTGCCGGGCTTTTAACACATATATTAAAAGTAGCGACCACATCCCACCAGTCCATGCTGCCCTTCAATGGCTGAACGGTAATTTTTTTAATGAATTTTTACGGCTTGTTTTCAAAAGATTTGAATGGTCTGGCTCCTGATTTTACCTGTTATGTGCTTCCCTATCTCAAACAGTGGTCAAATAAAATTCCTTTCAAACAAACGCTGACAGAAAACCATCAAAATGTATCAATAAATGCACATATTGCCAATCATAAAGGACACATATAAGTTTAAAAAAAACAAAACACAAAAAACAAACCATGTAGCAACTTCTAAGGCAACCGAGGCCCACTGGTGGCGTTTGAAGGTACTGCAGGTGGCCCATAAACTAAAAATTTAAATGACCACACAATACTTATTATTAAATTGTAACACTTAAATAAATATCAGAACTGATAAAACAACACCATGGGGTTTGAATCACAATATTATTATCTGGTAATTTTTTCACACTGTGATTATAAAGCACTTTCAGTTTTATAATTATTAGTTTTATTTGATTCTTTATTATTTTCTTCCACTTTTTTTCATATTTTCTTTTTTGTAATCTGATTTACATTTTTCTGTTCATTGAACATATGGTGAAGTGGATAATTAAAAAATTAAAATACACAATTACTGCAAATAATTTAATCAAGTCAATTGCATTTTTTTTTTCAAATGCTTTTCAAAAAAACAATTACAATGTGCATTAACTACAAATTAAGACAAATAACAAAAACAACATCATCTTCTGTAGAGAATAAATGCAGCTATAAACAAACCAACAATCTACCATTTGTTGACTTGATTAGAGGAACCAGTTCTCAGTTAACAATGACTTAACTACAAAAACAAAAATGGAATTATTTTTTGAAAACTATTTAAAGATGTGAAAAGGTTCAGGAAAATAAGGAACACCAAGAAAAACCTTTAATTCAGATATTTACTCTAAATAGTTATTAATAGTAATTTTAATCATAAGGTACAAACGGTAATAGCGTTTAATCATCATGTTTGTCTTATTTTGATTTCAAAGTTATTATTAGTATTATTTTTAAGCAGTAATAACTTGGTTTCGTTTAAGTTCCAATATGAATGAATTATTTTATTGCTATAGTTATTCTCATTGGATATTAACCAGATTAATCTGTAATCTAAACGCATTTATTTTATTTTATTTTTTTCACAGCAGAAATCTGCAGGTTGAAAATAGTTGACATACTATTTGGTGTGAGTCTCATAGCTCCACCTAGTGGTTCAGGTAAAGATCACAGCCTTTTATTTGGAGATCATGAAGAGTCACAAAATGTCAGCTCTGAACATGATGATCTGCGCCTCCCGCTGGAAATGTGCGCGCGCATCACTCTCTGCTGGTGAGAAATGAGGACTGCAGCTTTGATGACGTGTCTCAGCCAGAGAGCACGAGGGACAATGTGTGTGACACCCTGAGGGAGAACACACAGATTTAATAAGATTACATGGAAATGATATGCAAGTTTCAAATTCAATTATTATTTTTTTAATTGTGTGTATTACTGTATAGTAGTGTTATTACACTGTAATAATACATAATAACAAAGATTTATTTGCAGAGAGCTTTTTCAAAAATAATCAAAGACGCTTAATAGCTTGTATATTTGTTTATGACCTTGTCCATTTATTTTATAATTATTTTATATGATGTTTTACTGTGAGAGCTCAGTTAACCGGAGTCAAAATCCTTATATGTATGTACATGGCCAATAATATGTTTCTGATTCTGATAAGGAACAGAAATAAAAGGAAAACAGAATATTAAAAAAGGAATCAGTATATCAGATATTCAGAGAGTGGGATCTGGGAGTTTTTCTCGTATTGACAAACAGGGAGGAGTGTTAACACCATTGTCAGCCAGGAACTGAATATTTTAACCAAAGGGATAAAAAAAATGGATACTAATGTGTGGGAGAGATCCTTTTTTTCCTGAAAAGAAAGAATTCTCCTCTTGGTGGATAAAATATGAACTTTTAGAGTAAAATATGATACATATGAAAAGATTCAAACAAATTTCAAACAAAACGAACAAATTTTATTTAAGTTTTTCGCGTTAACACGGAGGATTTGCTGATTTTTCAGGGATATAATAATTTCTGGTAAAACGTTTACACAAATAAGTGAAAATATAATCAGTTCAAGCATGATATATTCAGGAGCGCCTGGCGTGCTTACACTGAAAAAAACGTTCTACGGTTAATCCAGAGTCATCAACTTCTATTCCCTTAAACTGCATGTTTTCTAGACTGTGGGAGGAAGCCGGAACACATAAAAGGTCAAAGGTCAACATGTGGATTTGACTGCCACTTTGTTGTGAACTGTTCTAAACTCCACATGTGGAGGATTATTTCACATTTTTACTGATAAATCCAGTTTCTTATATTCGTTTACTTTCCTTTTTTTTTTGGACCAGTTCATCACCACTATGGAACGTTTTCGCTGCTCAGCCCTATTAACGTTTTTTGAGATTCCGATTTTCAAGGTGGGCCTTAACGATTGTTAGAGCATCTTTTCTCTAATACATCCCATAAACGTCACATTCTATCTTGACCAAACGTTACTCACATATCAAACTTATCACGTGTTAGTGCTCTTTGGATTTCTGTCTTTTAGGTGACTATGGATGATGATTAGCATTTCTGGGAAACTTTACATTCTCAGTCCCGTACGAACCGATCAGCCATTACATTAAAACCACCTGCCTCGTCAGGGAACCCGCTGGTCCTTTAAAAGTCTACAAATGAATTTTTATGGATTTTCAAGGACTTAAAATGACTATTTTTGTATTTTATTTTTCCCGTATTTTAGCCCTTCCCACAAAAGTTACCGTTATGACAACTTCCTGTTTGTTTGAATGTGAAACAAAGCTTTGATTAGTAGAGGTGTGGCCCTAATCCAAAATTCTGAAAATTTAATGAGAAGTGTTTGGAGGAGGACAAATATTTCTTTCTATCTGAAACCTTCTATCGACTCATATGAGACGTGAAGTTTGTTCAGAAAATGTTTAAACTTGTGGCAATGGGTTGGTCAGATTAACCCCTGTACCCTGTGATTATTTGATGGGTAATACATGGTACATTTATTTCTTTGGCTGCAGTAATGCATTTCATTTTTCATTTTTTGGCGGTATTAAAAAGTCTTAAAAGTTTATTAAATTTCTAATTAAAAAAAATCGCTTGGTGGGTAATATATCCCACCCCACTGACGTTTTCTTATAAAAAATTTCAAAACACTGATAATTAAAAATATCATAGCATATCAGAATGAATCCCAATTATTCAAACTAAAATAAATGGTAATAAAAATGTATAAGAAACATTACGATACAAGATATACGAACGTATAAAAGTTATCAATAAATGTGTAATAGTAAGAAATAATTGGCATTAAAATCGTATATAAGATTAAATATATTATTTAACTTTTTTTTTTTTTTTAACAACTTTTCTTTTTAAATGAAGAAACTTTAATTACATTCTTAAATTATTGTATCAACACTGCCAATTTGTAAAAGATTATAATGGATGTTTTGATTGACTGAATATGATGTTCCATCCTAACCTGGGTTTTCAGTGATGGCGGGGGGGGGGGGGTCAACCAGGGGGTTTGGCCTTAGGCTGATTTTTCTCTGCCCGCTCTGACACCCTGGACAGCTGAGCTGTAGCAGTGATGGTAACGAGGCAGACGTGGATGAAGAGTAACTCCATCTTCTGTTGGCTGCTCAGTGTTGGCACACAGCCTCTCCAGGTTCTGTCACATTCCTGGGAGCGTGTTGGAACGGAGTCCTCACCTGAAACCAGCGGGAGCTCACGATCCCACTCTTCCCTCTCCTAGAGAGAGGGTGGCGAGATGTTTCTCCTGCAGGACGACACACATAAAGCCTATAAAACCCTGCCGGTCCTGCGGGGAACCCTTCCAGAACCGGTTTGAGGTTTAGGATGAAGAAGTGGCCCAAACTGATCGTAATCATGTTTCCTGTCATATTTGTGTCTGGATTTTATTCCATATTGTCAGTTTCACCTTCTCTCCACCCATCTCTCTCTCTCTCTCTCTCTCTCTCTCTCTCTCTCTCTCTGGGTGTCACTGGATGTCGATTTAGCCGTCATGGCAGTGACATGTGGAATTTTTCATTACCTCGCCCAGGGGGACCCATGCGGTCTGTTCCTGTGTGTCGCGCTGATTTTTCCACTGCTGCCTTCTCTCTGTCTCTCTCTCTCTCTCACTCTCTCTCTCTCTGTCACACACACACACACACACACACTCATTCTCTCTCTGTGGTGTTATTGTGAGTCAGTCAGCGGGGAGCTGTGCTTGTTGTCTGTGGTCCGGCTGGCTGTATGGATCAGCAGCAGGGTCTGATCTCCTCTCATGGCCTCTCGTCCCACTGACTCTGCAGGCTCCTACACCGTGGTCATCATCCCCCTCAGGACCAGCCTCTGCAGCCCCGACGCTCTCCGCTTCTACCTACGGGTGAGGAGGCAGGTGGTGTGTGAGGGTGTGTGTGTGTTGATGTATGAGTGTGCTTTGGTCCCAATCAGCTCCATCTCACTGTGTCCTTGTTGTGTTTGAACAGAAGTGTGTTTTTCTGCTGATTCAGTGATTTCTTATCAGCTTACTGTCGCCACTGTCGCACATCTGGACGAGTTACAGTTACTCTTCTGCAAAGTAGAATGAATGACTGAAAAAATCTAACTTTGTTAGTCAACAAAATAGCCTTTAGCAAAATAGCCTTACATATATAACATGTATAAAATATGTGTAAACCTGGATCGCAGTATTTCCTCTGCTAAACAGTCGTCAACCATTTCCATTGGTTGGTTGGTTGGTTGGTTGGTTGGTTGGTCGGTTGGTAGTTTGTATGGTTGTTTAGTCAGTTGGTTGGTTGAAATCGATTTCAACTAATTCTTTAATTTCTTGATGGAATCTTGACGGAAAAAAAATCGTACATAATTTGTCCAATCAGAGTTTGTGCAGTCTGGTTTAGATCCAAATAGAAATGTGTTTGGTTGGCTGATTTGGTTGTTTGTTTGTTTGGTTTGTTGGTTAGTTATTGATTTGGTTGGTTGGTTGGTTATTGATTTGTTTGGTTGGTTGTTTTGTCGGTTGGTTGGTTGGGTCTTCAGTTGATTTGGTTGCTTTGTCCGTTGGTTGTATTGTCAGATGATTGTTTGCTTGATTTGGTTGGTTGGATGTTCAGTTGGTTAGTTGTTTGTTTGGTTCGGTGGTGTTCTGTTGGTTGGTTGGTTTGTTGGTTGGTTGGTTTGTTGGTTTGTTGTTTTGTTGGCTTGTTGTGGTGGATGTCAATGAATTATTTAATTTCTTGATGGAATCCTGATGGACAAAATATTTAGGGTGTTGCCATCTATGCGTTGATGCAATTTAGTTGGGAACCAAATACAAATTTCAAAATACTTTGGGCCGATTTTATTTGGTTTATTTGATTTGTTGATTTGTTTGGTTGGTTAGTTATTTGTTTGATTCAGTGGTGTTCTGTTGGTTGGTTGGGTTGGTTGGTTGGTTGGGTTGGTTTTATTTGGTTGGGTTGGGTTGGTTGGTTGGTTGGTTGGTTGGTTGGGTTGGTTGGTTGGTTGGGTTGGTTGGGTTGGTTGGTTGGGTTGGTTGGGTTGGTTGGTTGGTTGGTTGGTTGGGTTGGGTTGGGTTGGTTGGTTGGTTGGGTTGGTTGGGTTGGTTGGTTGGTTGGGTTGGTTGGTTGGGTTGGGTTGGTTGGGTTGGGTTGGTTGGTTGGTTGGTTGGTTGGTTGGGTTGGGTTGGTTGGTTGGGTTGGGTTGGTTGGTTGGGTTGGTTGGTTGGTTGGTTGGTTGGGTTGGGTTGGGCTAAGTAAGAAAGGATGGATTTTGAGTAGCAGGGTTAGGGTTGATGTTGGGATTAGGATTTCAGTGAGTTATATAACTACTCATGGAATAATACATTAATCTTGACGAAGAATAAAAACCCATTCCCTGAATATTTAGGCTGCTGTTTTTATGAGTGCAATCTGCTTCAGATCCAAATAAAAATCCAGACGTACTGGACTCAAATATGTTTCGATCCTGTTTCCGCTCCACCTCTCTGTGTCCTCGTTGTCTTTGAATGTAAGTGTGTTTCTCCAGAGTCCGTCATCGAGACCTCACATGTGTTTGTGTCACACGGCTGTAATATAAAGTCTGACTCATCGCTCAGAGTTAAGCTTTCACTGATCCTCCAGTGTGTCACCGCTGAATCACAGTTGGACAGAAGAAGAAATGAGTGTGTAGACATATAGTTCTACTATTATTGACATTTAAAGCCTGTGTGTTAAAAAAATACTTTACTTGTTGTTATATGAAAGAGTGTCGGAGTCGTAACCATTCATTTAGAAATTACTGACATAATTATTCACTTCAAAGTACCAAAAAATATTCCAAATATAATAAAAATTTATTTGTTTCAGCAGATGTTATTTCTCAACACGGTTTCTTCACACTGTGAGGAATGCATTTATTATATATTATATACTATATATATGTGCTGTCGGCTTCGATATAGTGAGTGTAAAATGAGTGGAATCAGCCTTTAAATGTATTTGATGTGTGTATTTTTTTATAAACTCCACACAGATTGATCATCTCTCTGATTCCCATCAGATAAAAGAGCTTAAGTGACCAAATGTCCGTCATTATCGTGTCGTTTGGACAGAACTGAATCATACTGAAGGCCATTTCTTGCATATATCACTTCCATGTCTGCAGACTCTGACTGTTGTTCTGGAGGCGGTGACACATTCTCACATGTCGGGTCTGACCCTCACAGCTTCCCGTTTAAATTCTTAAAATAACCGTGTTCCACTGACGATGACTTCGCGATTATTCACTCTAAGGCATTATAAGAAGAGATGAAGAAGAAAAAACAGCAACACATATTTCTGTCACTTTTTACACATGGTGAAAATCTAGGTGATGAAAGGCGTTTTAAATTGCATTATTGATGAAGAGAGGTTGATCGGTTTGACCGTATCATGGAGTTTCCTGAGCGCTGCAGCAGGGCGATCTCTGTTGGAGACCGTTTAAAGTGCATGTAATCCAAATGAGCGTAGACAATAGAACCAAAGGCCTCCTGCTGCCCTGTAGATCGCCTCCGCTCAGAAACAAAGCCTTGGGGCCTCTAGAAGACAACAGGCAGCGCTGCGCCAATCACGGCGCTTTACACCAGGCGGCAGGTGTCCGCTGGTCCGGCCTGTGAACAGAACCCTGGTGAACTCACGCATCACCTTTCTGCTTCATGCGTCAACAGGAAGCCCTCAGTCCTCCATTTAATTCATTTCAGCAGACATAACTTGACTCTGGACGGTGTTTTTTTTGTGTTTCCATCATTTAATGTGTTTCTCTCATGTCCTCCCCGTCTCAGATTAAGCGTCTGAAGGACCTACAGAAGGAGAAGGACGCTCTTTGGTCTGGTGTGGAGATCCTGGAGAAGACTCGGCTCTGGTACCTCCAGCGGCTGAAGGAGAACAGGGTCAAGCAGGTCAACATTGAAGCAGAAAGTGGGGTCAGCTGGAGCAGCCTGGAAAGTTCTGAAGGTTCTTCAGAGGTACAAGGAAGAGATTCAATGACCTCATCAAACATAAATCAGCGACTCCGGCTTTGAGCTTTAATTACTACCCATAAGTCCCTAAAAAGTTTGGAACGTCTGTCAAACACTAATATAACGGGATGTGATTATTCTTTAATCTTGTTTTGATATTTCATTCACTTCACATAAAAACTAGCCCTACGCTGATGTTCCCGACAGCAAGGGTACAGCCCTGAAAAGCCCCCCAAAACAACTTTTGAACTCTGAAAAACAGTGTTCTTCATGAAGAGATGTGAGTGTGATTAAAATATGATTCATACAAAATAGACATCCTCTATATATTCATATTCAGCAAACTTGGACTAGGTCGGATCAACGGTTAGGGAAGTTATGTTAGAAAAACTGTTTTTTGGGGGGGGGAGAAAGAGCCCACCCTAGTGAGTAAACTAAGAACTATCAGAGTAAAATACAAGATATTAGGTAGATCTCCTCAAGTCAATTCATATTCACCAGATGTTTACTAGATCAGACCGACGGCTGGGAAATGATGGCCCGAAAACTGTGATTTTGGAGATAAAGCTGCCTCTAGTGGCAGAAGTGTGCAACTGACCTTTACCAAAATCAATCCAGTTCTTCCTCACACTAAGTCCTTTGGGGGTACACAAGTCAAAAATGATCCGTGAAATAGATTTTGAGTAAGTGCATTACAACAAAGGATCTGCCTACACAGCAACTCTTCGGGGATAATTGTAATAAAATATATCTGAGGTGGAAAAGTTTGAACGGTAAAGACTCATCCGATTCATCCCTGTGGATAACAGACTATAAATAGTCACCTGTCTGTCTCTCTACAGGCCCGGTCTTGCCTCCTGAGGTCCCTGATCCAGCGGGCCAATGGTTCTCTGGGTTCTGTGATGAGCGAGCCCAACGTCACAGGCAGCGGTGTCCAGTCTCCTGCTGAGGCGGTGGTAGACAGTGACCTCCGGTGGCACAACACCGTCCTGTCCCAGGTAAGGGAAGAAGAACTACAACAATGGGCCATAACATTATGACCACTGACTGTTGAGGACAGTAAACACTGAATTGCCATGGTACCTGTCAGTGGGTGGGATATATTAGGCAGCAGGTGAATATTCTGTCCTGAAGGTTTATGTGATGGAAGCAGGAAAAAGGGGCAAACATGAAGATGTGAGATGGCTATGGCTGATTGATGCTCATGGGGTTAATGTTGGGGTTAATGTTGGTTCTGATAGAGAGGTGTCAGAACAAACTGTGTTTCGGCTATAAAGACAGAACCTACGTACAATCAGGCAATCAGGCAAGATCACCTGCTTGTGTTTTGTGTCTGTTTCCATGGTTACAGGCTGAACGTAGGCTCAATCTGTGAGTGGGTGTTGTCATGTTTCTGGGGCAAAATTCAAATTTGGAATGTTGCTTGATGAAAATATGTTTACACATCTTTCATGTATTGGAGTTTTTTGATGTTGTTATTTTCATTCCACATTTACAGCTCCAATAGAATCTAGTTCTAATTATTTCTTTGGGCCTTTCCTGAGATGAAATTCCCCCTTTGGGGAGGAATCCCCAGATTTTCATGCTTGTTTTGTTTTATTTTGCTCCTTTGACAGGAGGTGAGTGACAAGAATCGTCAGATATCCGTGTTAGAGCTGGAAAAAGGCGCACTACTCGAAGAGCTTGATGAGCTGTAGGCCCCTTGAGTACAAATACACACACACACACACACACACACACACACACAAAAGCTGTATTTGTCATACATTTCAATCAATGTGACACAGGTGCTGACAGTTAATCACTTGTAAATACGTTTTTAAATTAAATAAACTACATGAAACGATGCATTCTTTGTTTCTGTGTGTTGCTGTGGCGTGTTTGAGCACTGGGAGGTTTTAAATACAGTATTTACAGTACAAACATAGCATCTAAATGTATTTATACTATACATGTGTACTCCACTTTTTACTTCATCCAACTTTCTTTTTTTTCCTTTCTTCTCTGAAATTAAAATGACCTCGTAATGTCCGAAAATTGAAATAAAACAACTTCCTGTTGGTCCGAGCGTATCCAAAATTAGAGCATACGAATCAACTCGGGGAGATCTATCTTGTATTCTGTTATATTTTACTTTAGCAGCTCATATTTTACTCTGAAGGGGGCACTTTTTCTTTTTTTTCCCCCACAAAAAACACAGTTTTTCAGCGATAACTTCACATTTCAGTAGCGGAGTTCAATCAGGGGGATTGCTTGTACAACGCAGGGGATTGGGGGCTTTCAGGGATATACCCTTGCTGTCAAGGACGACGGTGTAGGCCCAGTCTGTAATGGAACTCACCTCCATTGGATGCTAGCGCCCTCTCCTGGTAGCAGAAAGTTTGCAGCTCTTCTTTGCTCAATGAAGCTGAGCGGTGAAATAATGCTCAGAGGATTGTGGGTAATGATCTGGTTCACCTTCGACGACTAATGGATCGTTCCTCAAGCCACGACCGACCTCTCCAGAAAGATTTCAGAAACATCCGTTCCCAGATCTTCTAGTAATTCTGGTTCTATTTTTATAGTGCATAATAAAAGGAATCATCTTTATACTAATTCAACATCTTTAAAGTATAATAAAAGTCTTTTTTGCTTCAAATGGGGATTTTCCCTCAAGTTCAATGTTGCTTCGTGGAATAAAATCAACAGGTCAAAGGTCAAGTCTCAGCTCCTTTCACTCTCTCCCAGTGGATATACTGATAAACACTTTTAGCTGTTTATCTGGAGTGTTACATTTTTATTTCTGCGGGGTGCAGCAGACGATCCTGCGTCACACCGGATCCTGTTTCCGCCCTCTGAATGTGGGCTCTCTGTCCCGACACGTCGCCGCAGCCTCTCCCGGTGGTCCCACGCCGATCTCACTTCAGACGATAAAACTTTATCAGGCCGAGTCATCGCGCATGTTTGCAGGAATTCTCTCTCCTGTAGCCTTTCAGACAGAAGAAAAACACTAGCAGACTTAATCTGGAGCTCAAACCCACATCTTCTACGTAGAGTCTGACCTCCACGTAGAAGATCTCTGATGTTTACGGTTAAATATTAAACCAGTCGGTTTTCTGCACCTCGCTCCAGCCCTTTTTTCCCCTCTGCTTGTTTTCATCTTTTTAATCAGGACCCTGTTGTGTGCTGGAGTTATTGTCTGCTGTGTGTGTTTCCTCCCAGGCCCATGCCGGCCCTGTGTCTCCGAGGCGTACAGTCAGCACAACAGGAAGTGAACGGGTTTGACTGAGGACAGGAAACAGTATCAGGGCATTTTGTTGGATCTGTTTGTTTAAGACAAGCAGAGCTGATCTGGACACCGGGGGGGGGGGGGGTCCATATAACGAAAACCCACTCCCACCGGCCACAGGAGCATTTACACTTCCAGATGTTTTGTTGTGTCATAACTCTGCGATGGTTTGAGTGACAGATGAGTCGTTATGTTTCCGCTTCAAACACTTTAATTTCTTCACCACTAAAAAAAATAATATCACAATGGAAAAAATATTTCTTTGCAAATTTTATTTATATTGAGCCTTAGACACTCCAAATTTATAATAAAATGACAAATTTATCTGGTCAAAAGTTTAAAAAAATAAAATAAATTAGACATTTAAAAATGTTTTAGGTTAAAAAAAAAGGTATTTAATGGAAAAAAAATGTCAATTTTAATTAGATTTGCTGAAAGACATTTTAAAAAACTTTTATTTTTTGTTTTTTTCAAGTTACATAATTCTGTTTTATATCTCTCTTCAACATACTGACCCACAAAAAAAATCTCAATATCGATTAGGACCGCAGGGCTCCATCCTTGGCCCCTTTTCCTTTAGCATATGCTGCTTCAGGGTCATATTATAAACAGTTTGAAAACATTTTCAACAAGAATAGTGAGTCAAAATGCGCTCAACCAAACAATTGAGCGGGAATTTAAAGGGCGTTAAACAACAAGAGTCATTTACTGATTTGATCAGTGAATGCGTACGTTTGTAAGAACAGACATGTTGGAATATTTCTGCAGGTCTCACTGAGAATGTTTTTTTTTTATTTATTGATTCACAGAATCGACCGTAGGGCTGTAATAAAGTTATCTGAGACTTAGTAACATGGTTGGACAGTTTCATCTTTCCTCTTTCGTATCCCAACTGCATTTGTAGCACTCGCATCTCATTCGCCGTCTTTGTTGGGGGTCACTAGCCCTCTAAAGCCACGCAGCTCCTCAAAACTTGCTTTTTTGGAGACCTCTAAATTATCTGTGAGATGTTTTCCCCCCTAAAAGCCCTGATGTATACACTTATGTCCATGCCATGCACAGGAAATGAAGCCAGGGCCAGAAAACCCCAGAAGACCTTCAATTCAGACATCCAAGATGGCTGCCGTCCATGAGAAGCACATGTGATATCTGATGAGGATTTTTTTTTTTGTGGCCAAATTTGAGTCATTGGAAGAAAATTGTCAAATTGTTCCTGATACTTCAATATGAATATTTGATGGATTGATCAACTCACTTATTTTATTGTAAAATCCTTTTTATAGATGAGTTCTGTAATATATCTATACAATTTTTTTTATAGATATATGATAGATAGATATATGATAGACAGATATATGATAGATAGATAGATAGATAGATAGATAGATAGATATATGATAGATAGATAGATAGATAGATAGATAGATAGATAGATAGATATATGATAGATAGATAGATAGATAGATAGATAGATAGATAGATATATGATAGATAGATAGATAGATAGATAGATAGATAG